>PVIY010012352.1:0-62255 GCA_004026745.1 Myrmecophaga tridactyla | reverse complement strand
TATATTAAGAAAGTTACACACTCAATGGAATACACACACATCCATATACCATCCTAAAATTCTGTGATCCAAATATGAACATTTTTTGAGAATAAAACAGAGACATATCAATATTTACACTGGTATAAGTGGTATATTCTGCACCAGTCTGATGAAAATTAGGATCTGTGGTCTTGTTACCAATGTCCATAGTTACACTTATATCTATTGTTATCTGTATCTATCATCTATAATATCAATCTTACCTATACCTTTTATATCCATATATACCTATTTCTATCTCTATAGCAAAGATTCTGTAGATATTCCACTTATTTTCTTTACATTAATTGCTTACCTTCTTAGCCTCATATGCCTCCTTACTTTATCATTGCACTCTTCTTCTTTGACTTATTTAGTTTCCACTTACTCTATATTTCTCCAGTTTTCTCCTTTTCCTGTGACCATATCCATTCTAGGTTACACCTGTCCCTCCAAGCAGAATTCTTAGTTTTCTGTATCTCTGATCTTAGATACCTAATTCATTTGACTTTAAAACCATCATCTTAACTAACCTCAACTTGCTCAAAGCTGAAAGTATCATCTTCTCCCACTTACATGCTTGGACAATTAAATGAAGTAATAATTGTCTATATTTGACATTGGTTTTTCTTTCATGTCTTACTTTTATTCTCTATAGTAGAGAATATATGTGGTATGAAAGAATCAAGTATGATTCCCATTGTCTAAAAATCATCATTGGATTTGTTAATAAAATACTTAAAATTATGTAGTACCTTAAAGCTCAAACAATTGCTCATTTTAGATATGTGAAGAACCAAATATTTATTTAATATTTCATCACTAAATTGAGTACTTTTGCTTCATAAAACTGATTGTTGGTGTTATAGCTGCGTTACAGGAATCATGAAAAAACAAATTCTGTCATGCTAGAAATGTGTTTCTCTATTTCTGACACTAATTAAGCATATTTTGGACAAGACTGGAAGAGATTGAAAGTGTTAAAAATAAATGTTAGAATTTCTCAAGCAGATTAAACTACAATTTTTTTGTGAAATAATTTTTGACAGTTGATGAAGTCAAGGCAATTCCAATTCTTATTAAATAAAAAAAAATGTCTGAAATACAAATTAAAGGGTGGGATTTCTCCCTGGTTCCATGCTGGGATACTTCAGGAAAACTGTGCCAAACTCATCATATATTTAAAATGAGTGAGATTGATGGATCATAGGCTTTCTCTTATCTTGTATAAATCCAGAGATGATAATATTTTAATTATGGCATTTTTTTTCTTGAGGATATCATACTTTGCTGTCTTCTCTTTAAGACACAGATTTCTTAGAGATCCTGGTCAAATTACTTGCTGGTTATTCTCCATCACTTTTCATGGGATGTAGCTGAGACTTTAACAGCAATGTTAATGGATATTTCAGCTTAAAATAGGTGCTCCCTTAAAATTCAAAACACAGTGGGGCCAAGGACACTGGAGTCAATGAATTTGTTAGATTTGGAGAGTAGTTCTTGTTTCAACAATTATGCAATTTTTATACCATTTACAAACCAGACTGACAGCAATCATGGATGCAATAGTGAGGACTGGAAAGACTGAAGGAATTTCCTTTGAACAGAGGGAAATAAAAGGGCTTTCTTTTTATCTGAAGAAAAGAAAAATGACTGTCAGAGAGATAGGGAGGAGTCAATGACAAAAATAATATAATTCTAATTAAAAATAAGTCAGGTACAGGGGTGGTTCAGTGGTAGAATACTCATCTCCCATGTGGGAGACCTGGGTTCAAAATAATAATAATAATTAATTTAGTGGCTACTATGGTGTTTGTCCACACACTGCCACTTCAATCCCAGAGTAGGTATACTCTGTAAGCAAGGTCTCCTATATTTAGGGCATAAATATTAAAGTTCTGGTATACTCCTTTTCTCAATCCTTTCCTGTTCATATGTCTTAGGGTATGTTTTTAGATTAATGATACAACAGAGATTAACAAAGCTGTTATGATACCTGAGTTGCTGCTTCCCCCTTAATTTGTAGTAACACAGGGTCTCATCCATAAGAGGTATAGTAAACTTACTGTAAAATCATGTTGAGATAGTTCAGACTTCTGTATGAGTAGCCGCCTGAGAATTATTTAATGCAAAAGGATTATACTGTTCTTTGAATGAACATATGCATATTAACACATGCATCCAAACTCAATTAAAGGAGGCTGATTGGGAGGCCATGTGCAGGTGGGCTGATGTGTAGGTTTTACCTGTGACAGCAGTGAATCAAGAAGTGAAGGGTAAATTCTGAGCTGGTAGTGAAAGAAATAACAAAAGGTTTCTAAAAGATCTCACCTCACATCACTAAGAGATGAAACGTGTTTTTCCTTTTAAAGTGACTAGAAGGATAGAGCTGCTGTTCCAACCATTGTAGAGTGAAAGAGGGGAAACTTATCTTTATCTGACTGCCTCTTTCTGTTGGTCCACCAACAGAATCTGTTCTTTAATAATAGGCTGTAAGTATTTTTTTTCTCAATTGGACAATGAGTATAAAAGGAATCAGCCCTGGGGTCCCAGGAAATTTGCATCTGGGTTGTCTTTATATTTATGGAATCTTTCTTGGCTTTGACTTTTTGAATAATACTAACAATGAGAGATACTTCAGCTTTTCAGTGCCACCTTAGCCATTTTGTTTCTGAGAACTCTTTGTTTAATACACTCAGCTAAACCAGAATTTTACAAACCCACACATGACCTCTATCCTCTGTTTCTAAGAACCGGGTTCTAAATTTGTCTGCATTATAGAGGAAACTTTCCTCATTTTTTCTTGCTGGGATGGGTTTAAAAAAGATATTAATCTGTTAGGCATGGTTGGGAAGATGGCAAGGTAAGGGATTGCAAAGTGTCATTCCCCCTCAGAATATTTGAACTACTATTAATAATTGGCAGGTCCATCTTCCTCAAAACTCCAGAAAGCAGTTAAATGGTTATAATAGCTGAAAGAAGACTGAATAAAGAAAACATATCTTTGGAGATTTAAACTTTGAAGAACTGTACCAGTCAATGGAGAGTCAATTTTCAAAGTCTGTGAAATGGTTGTTGCAGTTGTTTGTTTGTTTTTGTTAATTCTTGACACTCAAAGAAATCTGCCATATAAGTATCTGGATACAAACTTAAAGAACAGGAAGTTCAGGGGCTAAGGCCCAGAGTTAACACTTTAAGGTATTAGAATGGGCAGAGTTCAAAAAAAGATTGTAGTACAAATGAAAAAATAGGAAATGATGGTCCATTTAAAGAAACAATATAAAAATCCAGAAATCATCAATGCAGAAGGCCAGACTTTAGATACACTGAAAAAATGCTATTAAAAAATGATCCTTGATACACATAAGCAAGATGGTGGCATAGTGAAGTGTGGAATTTAGTTTGCCCACCAGAGCAGCTAGTAAATAACCAGGAATAGTACAGAACAACTTCTGGGGAAACATCAGTGACAAGACACACAGCATACACTAACCTGGACTAGGTGGAATGGCTGAGATCCCATGAAGAGCTGTAAGTCCCCTAAGCCACAGAGGCTGGTGCCTCTCCCCCATGTGCACATCACTGTTTCCCTGAGGGGAAAGGAAATAGACATTTTTTTGCGTGTGTGTTCTGTACATCAGAGGTCACATTCAATTCTTTTTCCATGTGAGTATCCCCTTATTGTGGCACCATTTTGTTGAACTTTTATTTGGTTGTTTTTTGTTTTTTGTTTATTTGTTTGTTTGCTTGTTTATTTATTTGTGAAGTGCATGGGCTGGGAATTGAACTCGGGTCTTCCACATGGCAGGTGAGAATTCTACTACTGAACTATACTTGCACCACCCCAGAAACAGACTTTACTAGCAGCAAGGGCTTAGTTGAAGCAAGCTTCAACAAGTGGAATTAATTGAAAAATTCTGACTGCTGAAAACAGACCCCCTTCACCCCCTTCACAGACAAACTTGGAATAAGCACTAAAGGAAATAAGAGTTTTTTCCCTGACAGAGAGGAGTGGGGCTGATGGAAAACAAGACACCAACAAGGCTTTTGCAGTTGGACAATACAAAATACTGGAAAAAGGCTGTATACCAAGACAATGGTGCACATAGAGCCACATACCAAATTAAGTTCTTGATTGACAAACCCGAGGAGCAGGGGTTTGACTCTGAAAAGTTTTTTTTGTTTTGTTTTGTTTTTTCCCAAATCCTTAACAGATCATTAGGTAGAACTGGAAGCACAATCAAGCTCCAGCACTACTCCAGGCAAGGGCAGAATTAAGCTATCTGAGAGACAAAGTTAGGTGAAAGGAGTTAATTCCCTAATGAATGTATCTTCCCAAGAGAAAGTTTAGGCAAAACTCAAGTGGACTCTCTCTTTCAAGGAATTCAGGCCCCAAGGATTGGAAAACTGAAGCAATTAAACCATCCTACAACCTCACCTCTATCTCAGCCACACCCCTGCCAGGGAGACACCGCTGAAACTAAAGGCACTACATTACTTTAAGCTGGTGGGAAGCTACAGGCAGACAAGGGCCACCTGATGGGCAAGATAGGATAAGGACAGAGTCTAGAGGCTTCATGAGAAAGTCTGACAACAGGCTGGGCCTCACTCTTAGGAAAAATTGGTGCTGGTTACTCTTTCTTCCTGAGATAAGGGCTTGTCTGGTCTGGGGAGACCAGATTGGGGTCTATGATATCTGATGAGAACCTCCTCAAAAAAAAAGAAGTTCCATATAGGCAGGACAAAAAAACAAAAAACAAGAACTGAAAAATTCTGATCTGTTAAACAGAACTTATGCTAGACATTTAGAATAAGTTGAACAGAATGTCAAAGAACAGATAGAGATCACAGCCATCCAGCAAGAAAATCCTACATAAAAGAGTGAAAACAACCCCCAGAATAAGCTAATTAATGAAATCAAATGCCTAGATGCTCTCAAGAAGATAATGAGTCATACTAGGAAGATCAAAGATATGGCCCAATCAAATTAACAAACCCACAATTCAAATGAAATATAGTAGTTCATACAGATATGCAAAATCTCATTGCATGCAAAATGCAGACAGCAAAATCTCATTGAATTCAAATCAATGAGTTGAGAGAGGATATAAAGAAGACATTAGGTGAGCAAAAATAAGAACTTAAAAGTTGGAAAAAATAAATTGCAGAAATTAAGAAAATGAAAGGCATGAGAGGAGAGTTAAAAAAAAACAATATAAGCTTAAAACAATAGATTTGAAGAGGCAGAAGAAAGGATTAATAAACTAGAAGATTGAATATCTGAAATCTGACACACAAAAGGAAATATAGGGAAAAGAATGGAAAAATATGAGCAGTGTCTCAAGGAATTGGATGAGAAAATGAAGCGCATGAATATATATGTTGTGACTGTCTGAGAAAAAGAAGAAAAGGGAAGAGGAGAAGAAAGATTAATAGAGGAGATAATCACTGAAAATTTCCCATCTTTTATGAAAGACATAAAATTACATATCCAATAAGTGCAGTGTACCCCAAACAGAATAGATCCAAATAGATGTATTCTAACACAGTAAGCAGATTATCAAATGTCTAAAACAAAGATGGAATTTCTTAAAAAGTAAGAGAAAAGCAATCCATCACACACAACGGAAGTCCAACAAGACAATGTGTGGGTTTCTCAGCAGAAACCATGGAGGCAAGAAGGCAGTGGTATGATATATTTAAGATTTTCTTTCTTTTCTTTTTTCTTTTTGCATGGGCAATCACTGGAAATCAAACCCAGTTCTCCAGCATGGCAGGTGAGAATTATGCCTGCTGTGCCACCACTGCACTGCCCTATATTCAAGGTTTTAAATAAGAAAAATTGCCAACCAAGAACTCTATGTCCAGCATAATTGTCCTCCAAAAATGATGGGGAGATTAAACTATTTTCAGACAAACATTCACTTAGAGAATTTGTCACTAAGACATCAGCTCTGCAAGAAATGCTATAGGAAATACTACATGTAGATAGGAAAAGGCAGGGGAAATTTTCTGGAAAAGAATGTAGAAATGAAAACTATCAGTAAACATAAAATGAGATAAAAATAGATATGATATTTAAAATCCAAAAGTCAAAATGGTAGAATGAATACTGCCTTTACATAATTAAGATTAAATGTTAATGAATTAGACTCACCAATCAAAAGATACAGACTGGCAGAATGGATTAAAAAACATAACCCATCTTTATACTATGTACAGGAAATTTATTTTAGACCTACAACAAAAACAGGTTGAAATTGAAAGGTTGGGAAAAGATATTTCATGCAAACAACAACTAGAAAAGAGCAGGAGTAGCTACACTAATATCCACCAAATTAGACTTTGAATGTAAAACAATTAAAAGAGAAAAAGAAAGTCACTATATATTAATAAAAGGAACAGTTCAGAAAGAAACCATATAAATCATAAATATTTATACACTGAGCTAGAGCGCTCCAAATTACATGAAGCAAACACTGACAAAACTGAAGGGAGAAATACACACTTCTAGTTGGCAACTTTGGATCAATGTATGAAACGTCTAGATAAAGGGTCAATAAAGAAATAGAGAATTTGAATAATATGATAAATGAACTAGAGATATTTGCAGAACATTACACTCCACAACAGCCAGATACACATTTTTCTGAAATGCTCATGGATCACTCTTAAGGATAGACCATATGCTGGGTCTCAAGGCAAGTCTCCAAAAATTTAGAATGTTTGAAATCATACAAAACATTTTCACAGATCATAATGGAATGCAGTTGAGAATCAATAGCAAGCAGAGGGTGAGAAATTTCACAAATATATGTAAGCTAAACCACACACTCTTAAACAACCAGTGGGTCAAAGAAGAAATTACAATAGAAATCAGTAAATATCTTGAGGCAAAGGAAAATGAAAACACAACATATCAAAATTTATGGGACATAGCAAAGGCAATGCTGAATGGGAACTTTATTGCCATAAATGCCTATAATAAAAAAGGAAGACTAAACATTGAGGAATTAAGTGTTTGCTTGGAAGAGCTAAAGATAGAACAGAAAACTAACCACAAAGCAAACAAAAGGAAAGAAATAATGAAGATTAGCGCAGAAGTAAATGAAATTGAGAACATGAAAGCAATTGAGAAAACCAACAAAAACAGAAGTTGGTTCCTTGAGAAGACCAATAAAATTAATTGATGGATGCTTAGCTATGATGACGAAAAAAAAAAAAAACAGAGATGGGATATATATAAATAAAATCAGAAATGGAAGAGGAGACATAACCACTAACTGTGTAGAAATAAGGGAACTAATGAGAAGATAATATGAGAAACTATATGCTAATGTACTAAACAACGTAGATGAAATGGAACTACTTCCTACAAAGGTATGAACAACAAACATTGAATTGAGAAAAAATAGACAACCTCAACAAACCAATCACAAGCAAAGAGATTAAATCAGTCATCAAGAAAATCCCCCAAATGAAAAGTCCAGGACCAGATGGCTTCACGTGTGAATTCTACAAAGCATTAAAAAAAATTTCGTATCAATCTTACTCAAATGCTTCAAAAAAATTAAAGAGGAGGGAAAGCTACCTAACTTATTCTATGAAGCAAACATTACCCTAATACAAAAAGACAGAGAAAGATAGTACAAGAAAAGAAAATTGAAGACCAATCTCTCTGATCTCTTTAATTAATGTAGATGCAAAAGCTTTCAACAAAATATTTGCAATTTAAATCCAGGGGCACATTAAAAGAATTACATACCATGACCAAATGAGATTTGTTCCAGATATGCACGGATGGTTCAACATAACAAAAACAATTAATGTAATACACCATATTAACAAATCAAAATGGAAATACCACATGATCATCTTAGTTGATAGAGAAAAGGCATTTTACAAAATTCAGCATCCTTTCTTTATGAAAACACTTCAAAAGATAGGAATAGAAAAGAACTTCCTCAATATGATAAAAGAAATATATTAAACACCTCCCCACCAGCTAATATCCTCCTCAATGGGGAAAGACTGAAAGTATTCCCTCTAAGATTAGGAACAAGACAAGGATGCCCGTTGTCACCTTGTTATTCAACACTGTGCTGGAAGTTTTAGCCAGAGCAGTTAGACAAGAGAAAAAAGTAAAAGGCATGTGTTTGCAGGTGATATGATACTGTATGTCAAAATCCCCCAAAGAATCTGCAGAAAAGCTACTAGAGCTAATTAATGATTACAGCAAAGTGGTAGGGTACAAGATCAACACCCCAAAAATCAGTAGTATTCTATACAATAGTGATGAGTAACCTGAGAAAGAAATCAAGGAAAAAGCATTCCATTTACAATAGCGATCAAAAGAATAAAATATTTAGGAATAAATGTAACTAAGGATACAAAAGATATATGTACAGAAAATTACAAGAAATTGCTAAAAGAAATCATGGAAGACACAAATAAGTGGAAAGGCATACCATGTTCTTGTGTTGGAAGACTAAATATAGTTAAGATGTAAATTCTACTTAAACTGATTTATAGATTCAATGTGATGCCAATTAAAATCACAACAACTTACTTTACAGAGATAGAAAACCCAAAACCAAATTTATTTGGGAGTGCAGGATGCCCTGAAGGGTAAAAAAATTATCTTGAGAAAAATAATAAAGTGGGAGGTCTCATATGACCTGACTTTAAAGCAGATTATGAAGCTACAGTGGTCAAAGCAGCATGATGCTGGAATAAAAGTAGTTATTGTAATCAATTGAATTGAACACAGTATTCAGAAATAGACCCTCTTATCTATGGCCATTGTTCGTTGGTAAGGCAGTCAAGCCAACCCACCTGAGATAGAACATTTTCAGTAAATGGTGCTTGGAGAACTGGATATCCAAATAATGAAGAAGATGCATTTCTCACACCCTATACAAAAATTAATTCAAAATGGATCAAAGACCTAAACATTAGAGCAAAGACCAAAAAATTTTAGGCAAAATTGTAGGGAAATATCTTATAAATATTGTAATAAGAGGCAGTTTCCTAGACCCTACACCCAAAGCACAAACACTGAAAAAAAAATAAATCAGAGCTCCTTAAAATTAAACACGTTTGTGCATCAAAGAACTATGTCAGGAAAGCAAAAAGGCAGTCTATGCAATGCGAGGCAATATTATGAAACCACATACCAGATAAGGGGTTAGTATCCTGAATACATAAAAAGATTCTTCAACTCAGCAGCAAAAAGCAAACAACACAATAAAAAAAATGGGCAAGAAATATGAATAGATACTTCTCAGAAGAGGAAATATAAATGACTAAAGGCACCAGAAAAGATGCTCAACTTCATTGGCTATTAGGGAAATGCAAATTAAAATCACAATGAGCTATTATCTGACACCCACTAGACTGGCCATTGTAAAAAAAAAAAAGACCCAGAATATGACAAGTACTGGACAGGTCAGGGAGATGGAGGCACACTTATCAACTGCTGGTGGGAATGTGAAGTGGTACAACAGCTTGGGAAGACTGTTGGTTCCTCATGAAGCTAAGTATAGAATTGCCATATGATCCAGCAAACCCATTTCTAGGTATTCAGAGGAACTGAAGGCAAGGACACCAACAGATATTTACACACCAATGTCCACAGCAACATTATTCTCAATTGCCAAGTGGTGGAGACAGCCCAAACGTCCATCAATGGATGAGTGGCTAAATAAGCTATCGTATATACATATGATGGAATATTACATAGCTGTAAGGCAGAATAATGTCCTGAAGCATGTAACAATGTGGATGAAGCTTGACGACCTTATGCTGAGTAAAATTATCTAGAAAAGTTAAATATTTTGTGGTCACACTAATATGAACTAACATTAAGGAGTGAAGTTTGAGAGTTGAAGTTAAGAACACAGATTAGCAGGATATAGAAAGAGGGTCGAGATTGGGCATTTGGTGCTGTAGGAATATAGATTGTGCAACAAGGCTGATTGTAAAAATACAGAAGTGGATAGCACACTGATTATAGCACAATAATATAAGTATACTGAATGAACTTGAATGTATGATTGAGAAAGAAGTGCTGGGGACATACATGCAACCAGAAGGAATGTTAGAGGATAGAGACTGAGCTGGTATGATGTAGGAATGCCTAGAGTGGACAATGATGGTGGTTAAATGTACAAATAAATAAAACATTTTTGCATGAGGGAGAACAAATGAATGCCAACATTGTAAAGTATTGAAAACAGACCATCTACAGAAAAAAGTAGAATCAATGCAAACTAGGATCTATAGCCAACAGTAACATTGTAACATGCTTCCACTGAATGTAACAAAGACATTATGCCAAAACTAAATGCCAACAGATGGGGGCATGGGGGAGGGGCATGAATTCTCTGTGGAAGAAAAGGAAATGTCTTCATATAGATTAGGGTGGTAAGGGATGTCTATATACTTAGGTTGGGTTGTATGATGTGTGATAAAACTGTTTAAAAATGAACAGAGAGAAACAAGTGCTAGAGAAAATGTGGAGGAAGACATATAGCTATTCACTGTTGGAGGTCAAACTGAGAGGCACAGCCCTTTGTAGGGCAGTGTGGTGGTTCCACAGGAGGCTAGGTGTGAGGTTGCCATATGATCCTGCAACCCCGTTGTTCAGTAAATACCCAGAGGAACTGAGTGTGGGCACACAAGTGGATAGTTGCACCCTGGTGTTTATGGTGGCAGTGTTTATGATTCACAATAGATGGAGGTGGCCTAAGGATATAATGACTGAGGAATGGGAATGTGGTGTAAATATACTATGGACTACTGAGTGTCTACAAGAAGGAATGCAGTTATGAGGCATGCAACTAGATGAATGAATCTTAAGGACTATATGTTGATTGAAATGTCAGAAATAAAAAGACAAATATTATCATGCCTCACTCATGTGGATTAACTATAATATAAAAACTCAGTGAACTGAGGTCGAGAGCATGGGTCATCAGTTTGGAGCCCATGGTAAAGGGCCCTAGATGGTATGTCACTTATATGTAGGAGTTGTAACTGTTATTTCTAAATTTTGAGATACTGAGCAGTTTGTAAATAACCAGGTCATTCCCAGAGACTTTGAGCAATTATGTGAGACCTGAGACTCAGAGTTAAAGCTCTAAAGCTCTGAAAGTCAGCTGATTCCCATGCAAGGACTCTTTAAAAAGTTGAAAAAGGAATCAAACTTGGACTAGAGATATGAAGGAAGCTCATCTTGATGGGACTAATGTAGATTAGAATACAGGATAAAGAATGATATCATCCATATTTTAGAGCTTCAATTTCTGTGTGAGACCAAAAGGAGAAATGTTTCTTGGTGTAAAATTCATACTTTAGGTAGCATATTACCTAATTTAACTTGTTTTGTCAGTTTAGTTGAACACCATGGGTACATGGAATCTTTAATAGGGCATGAGATCTTGTTGGCTTGTCCTGGTTAATGTGATGCCCTGATATATTCCAGAGTAATTTGCACAATGAATAAAGAAGTATTTGTAAAATCCACTTGGGGGACTGGGGAGAAAGGAGGAAATTTTCAGCTTCTCCATTTGGAGAATATCTGATATTCTTGCAAGCAGTGGGGACAACCATATCAATGGGCTAAGCCCTAGATCTTGGGGTTCATCCCTATAAGAATAATGAAACTTATTTTTGCAAAGAACAGGCTAAGTCTACTTTAAATTCTGCCTGAGTCGCCCCATGAGAACCTATTTTGTTGCTCAGATGTCATCTCTCTTTCTAAATCAACTCAGCAGGTGAACTCACTGCCCTCCCCTCTACATGGCATATGATTCCCAAGGGTGTGAATCTCCCTGGTCACATGGGACAGAACTCCTGGATGAGCCTGGCATCAAGGTATTTAGAAATCTTTCTTGACCAAAAGGGGGGAGAAGGAAATGAGACAAAATAAAATTTTAGTCACTGAGAGATCTCAAATAGAGTCAAAAGGTTATCCTGGAGGTTATTCTTATGCATTATGTAGATATTCCTTTTTAGTTTATAGTGTATTGGAGTGGCTGGAGAACGTACCTGAAACTGTTAAGTTGTGTTCTAGTAGTTTTGATTCTTGAAGATGATTGTATAATGATATAACTTTTACAATGTGCCTATGTAATTGTGAATTTCTTGCATCTGATGCTGTTTTTATCCAGGGTATGGTCAGATGAGTAAAAAAAGATGAATAAAAAATAAATAATAAGGGGGATAATGAGTAAAATAAATTGGGAAGATTGAAATACTAGTGGTCAATGAGAGAAAAGGATAAGAGGTATGGTGATGGTGGAGTTATACAGAGAAGATAGGATTTAACAAATGAATATGAACGCTGAATCATTAAATTGATATCTCTTTTAGTCTCCATTATTTTAGAGCAGCTACAAGTAAAACTACAACTAATTGTGGTGCTGTGCTTTTAAATTTATAGCTTTTATATATATATGCTATTTTTCACAAAAAAGAAGGAATAAAGTCCATTGTGATGATAAAAAATACTTAAGCCCTCTAGCCTCTTATATTCTGGAGCAGCTAGAAGGAAAAATAGAAGAGGATCATGTGGTAGCCCATAACAAACTTTGGGATTGGTCCTGCAATTTCTTGTTGAAGAGTGCATTGAAAACTATTGCTTTTTAAATTTCTTTTCTTTGTATATATGTTATACAACACAACTGAAAAAGTTAAAAATAAAAAAAGAAGCCTATAGTGAAGGGATGCATGGTAGCTCAGTTGTAAAATGCTAACTTGTCATGCAGGAGACACGGGTCTCCACTAGGTTCATTTCCCAGCCCATGCACTTAGAAAAAAAAATCAACAAGTGGTGCTGTGATAATGGGATGTTCACATGGAAAAGGAATGAAACGTGACCCCCAAAAACAGCACACAAAACAAGTAGCCTACAGTGGTTTGAAGTTATGTACCCTGAAAAAACATCTCTTTAAACTCAATCAATTCAACTAGAAGTGATCAATTGCAGATAGGAAATTTTGATGAGGTTACATCAGATAAGGTATAGCCCAAATGCAATCAGTTTGGTTTATAATCCAGATTGCAACAGTCCTTTATAAGCAGTGTGAAAGTTACACACAGAGAAGCCATGAGAGCAGTCTGAATCTGAAAGTCAGTGGAGCACTGAAGAGAAAGAAAACATCTCTTTGTGTATTTCTATGTGGCACAGAAAACAAGGACCAGGAATCACTGGCAGCTAGTATCAGAAAGCCACAGTCTCCTGGAAGAAATCAACCCTTGCTGATACCTCAATTTTGGACTTTTCCCTACCTCAAAAATCATGAGCGTATAAATTCCTGTGTTTTAAGCCAAAGTATTGTGTATGTTTTGTATTTCACCAGTGAAGACACTAAAACAAAGTCCAATAAACCCCAAACAGGATAAAATCAAGACCAAAGAGAAACACACCCAAGAACATAATAGCCAAATTTTAGATGCCAATAGAAAATCATCACATTATGTACAAGGTAGTCCCAAAAACATTAAGTGATGACTTCCATCAGAAATCACAGAGACAATAAGGTGGTGGGACAAATGCTTAAAGTGTTCAAAGAAAATAAATACCTATTGTGGTGGTTTGGAGCTATGTACCCCCAAGAAAACATAGTCTTAAACTTAATCCACTCCTTTTTGTGTGAATCCATTGTAAAAAAACACATTTTGATGAGGTTACTTCTGCTGAGATGTGACCCTCTTCATCAGTATGGGTAATGATCGTATTACTTGGGTTCTGTATTAAGTAGTGGAATTCATGCAGAAAGAAAGCTATGGGAGGGAAAAGCTGAAGTTCAACAGAGCCCAGAAAATCTGGGAGAAGCCAGGAGAGGCCTCCATGTGCATTGCCATGTGGTAGAGGATCACTGGCAGCCAGCCCCAGGATATCAGACTGTAGGAAGTAAGCATTGCCTTGATGATGCCTTGATTTGGACTTTTCCTAGCTTCTAAACTGAGCGCTAATAAAGTCCCATTGTTTAAGCCAACCCACTGCATGATATTTGCCTGAGCAGCAAAGAAAATAAACACCAACCAAGAAATTTGCATCTGGCTAGATAATGTTTCAAATATGAGGGAGAGATTAAAACATTTCCAGATAAATAAAAGCTGAGGAAGTTTGTCACCACTAAATCTGCCCTAAAACAATGCTAATGAGAGTTCTTCTGACTGAAATGATCTGAAAACAGACAGTGGATCAAAACAGCATAAATAACTCAGATAAAGTTAATCTTATAGTTATTTATAGATATCAATATTATATCATTGTATTTTTTAGAATGTAAGATTATGTTTTTATTTCTTATGCTTTTTTTTTTAATGCATGGGACGCCACCAGGAATTGAACTGGGGTCTCTCACATGGCAGGTTAGAACTCGGCCAATGAGTCACTGTGGCCTGCCCTACATTTTATGCTTTTAAAATGCAAAAACATTAAAGGTAATGATATATCTATATATCTATATATATCTATAATTGCAGACATATATAATTATATAAATTATATAAATATGTAATTTATAACAATTACAACAAAAACAATGAGTATAGGGGCAGTATATGTTTATGCTATTGAAGTAAATTTTGTATCAAATCAAATATGAACATTATAGTTTTCATATGTTAAACTTTAGCCCATTTATGACTACAAAGAAAATATATGAAAAATATATAAAGAAGAAATGAGGAGAGATGCAAAAATTTTTCAATACTAAAATCCAATAAAATTGAAAGTAGGAAAAAATAAATTTGAGGGACCAAAAAGGTATAAGACTTACACAGACCAAATATAAAAATATAGTTCTGTCATGCGTTTTATCCCTTCTCAGTAGTTACTTTAAATATAAATGGATTAAACTTTCTTGTCAAAAGGCAGAGATTGGCAGAATGGATAGAAGGCATGACAGAACTGTATGCAGGATACAAGGGAATTGACTTAAATTCAAAGACACAATTACATTGAAAGTGATAAGATGGAGAAATATATACCATGCAAATAGTAACCAAAAGAGAGTTTATGTTGTTATAGTCATATAAGATAAAATAAACTGTATGTCAAAAACAGTCGTTACAAAAGAAGTCATCATATGCTCTAAAGAGGTCAATTCAACAAGAAAACCTAACAGCCACAAATATAAATGTACCTAGTGGCAGTACCCCCCAAAAGGTGAAGAGCTTGTTTTGGTTTGCTAAATTTACCAGAATGCAATATGTCAGAAATGGGTTGGCTTTTTCAATGAGGACTTTATAGGTTACAAATTTACGATTCTAAGGTCATGAAAATGCCCAAGTTAAGATATCAAGAGGAGGGCGGCTGCCGTGGCTCAGCAGGCAGAGTTCCGACCTGCCGTGCTGGAGGTCTGGAGTTCGATCCCTGGTGCCTCCTGTCCATATGCAAATTTAAAAAAAAAGATATCAAGAGGAAGCTATCTTCTTTGAGGAAAGGCTACTGCTATACAGGGTTCCTCTGCCACATAGAAAGGCACATGACAACATCTACTGGTATTCTTTCCCTGGGTTCTGGTTTCAATGGCTCTCTCCCAGCTCCTGTGTGTCCTTGCTTGTGTCTCACAGGGAATTTTTCTCTAAGATCACTGGATGTTTACTGTCTTTTATCCTCTTCACAAAGGAATCCAATAAAGGATTAACACTGACCTAGAATGGGCAAGGTCACCTCTCAACTGAAATAGCCTAACAAAAGTGTTCCACCCACAATAAGTCTGCCCCCACAAGAAAGGATTAAAATAACATGGTCTTTTCTGGGGTTCATATTAGATTCCAAGCAGTACAGTGCTTATTGAAAAATATGAAGGGTGAAATAGATAATTCTACATTAATAGAATGAAACTACAACATGCTTTCAATAATAATTAGAAAATCAAGACAGAAGACCATTATGTCTTCCATGATACTCTAAACCAACTAAAAAAAAAAGAGGCATATATTCAACCCTTTTCCAATAGCAGACATATATACAACCCTTTTCCAATACTTCTCTAGTGCAAATGGTTAATTTCCCTGGAGAAGCCATATGTTAGGTCACAAAATAAGTCTCAATAAGTTAAACACATTGAAATAATACAACATATTTCCCTGACCAAATGAAATCAAGCTAGAAATCAATAACTGAAGGAAAAGTGGAAAATTCAAAAATATTGAAAATTAAATAAAACATTCAAACAACCAATGAAGCCAACAAGAGAAATTAGGAAATATCTTCAGGCACATGAAACTGAAAATTTTGCATACCAATACTTATGGTATGTGAAATTTATAGCTCTAAATGTTACATTTAAAAGGAAGAAAGATCTCAAATATTAAATCTTTCTTAACAAAAGCATATTCATAAGGAGGAGAACAAACTAATCTCAGAGTGAACAAAAGGAAAGAAATAACAAGGATTAGAATGGAGATAAAGAGAGAATTTCAAAAAGATAGCAATAGGTCAAATCCACAAACCAAAAGTTGATCTTTGAAAATCTAAACTGACAAATAGAGAGAATAAATCCAAATAACTAAAATCAGAAATGAAAGGGTAATATTATTACTAATGGTACAGAAATAAAAGGGATAAGGAGAAAATACATGAAGTACTGATTTTAAAAATTAGGTAACCTAGATGAAATAGACAAATTTTAGTAACACCCAACCATCTACTATGGCTCAAGATGAGGTAAAAGATTTCAATAGACCAAAAAAGCAAATGAAGAGATGGAATCAGTAAATAAAAGCCATCCAACAAGGGAATTCTCAAGATCGGGTGGATTTGGAATTGTCTGCTATAAGGTGCCATGTGGGAACACAGGCTCAGGCACAACCAAAACTTTCAGAAGGAGACTGCTTTATTATTAACATAGCCAAAAATGTCCAAAAGATCATAGTAACACATTTCATCATGTCCCATTCTCCAGGGAAGCAAGTTTCTCAGGTTAATGTGGTGCATATCCCTTTCATGTTAGAGAGAAGAGATTCCTCTATTGTCTGAGAATCAGTGTTTATACAATCCAGGGGGAGTGTTCCTGTCCTGTGAGTTCCTGCTCTGATAAGCAGCTGGAACTGCTTGTACCTTGTTTGGGACTTAAGGTCTGGCCAGGCTATTCCTTGGCTTAGAATCATACTTTGGGATAGTGGGAGGGGGCTGATGTAGTCTTCCTGCCCTAAGCAGCTTGTTGTGGCTTTGGGAATAGCTTCTAAATGTCCTTATTGGGCTCTGACTTGTAGTTGATATCTCTCTTGGAAAATGGAAGACTGAGCTTCTTTACTGAGAGAGATACCCCATCTTTCTGGACCTATAATTTCATGGAGTCAGAATTACCATGTCCAGTTGGTGGTGGATCCACCCAGTAGCAGAAGCAGCCATGGGAAGTTCAACTATTTCCCAGATGTTATTGAGGGCAAGGTCATTGCTCATCCTCTGCCTTTGTCCCAGGAGGAATGTCAACCTCATCAGAGGAGAGAAGCATCTTGGTGCCCTTTTTTCAGCTAGTTCTTTCCAATGACGTTCATTGTGATATGGGTCCTTCCCATGTATATCAAGGTCATATTTCCACTCCACCAATTGTTTTCAATATCCCTATTCCTAAGCAGGACCTTTGATTCTCTAAACACATTCCCTCTACAAACCTGACCAGAGTGCCAAACAACTGGTCATGGCCTAGTTGTAAACAGGTATTTGGGGGTGCATGGAGCTGAGTGTTTCACAGCTAAAAAGGACTGCTTGAAATTCAGCCCACTGAACATTTTTTCTGGTGACAAAGTCAAGAGAAACAGTGGCTGCTTCCCAATGGAAGCCAGATAGCTTCAGATTGGTTGATTCATCAGTAACCCAGGACTGAACATATGATGGGGCATTTTTAAGTCAGGGTACTCAGGATGCCATTGAACAGAGGGAAAGGCCCTTTTCTGGTATTGCAACAGGATCATTGTTGAAGGGGAGCTTCCACCATCTGCTCATTCAAGTGTGTCACTTCTTGGAGATCTGGGAGAGGGAGCTCCTCAATACATCCCATTCATTTGATTATGCTCTGTTATTGGAAACTTCCTGCTTCAGTGTTTTGATTACCCAGTATCCAGAACATGTTGGGGATTTCTGGCCACAAGTGGACCTGGGAGCTCTCAGTAATCATTTCCATTTCCACAAAGGCCCAATAACACAACAGAAAATACCTCTCAAGGGGGAGTAATGCTGGGCTGAGTTCAGGAACATCTTGACCCAAAATCCCAGAGGTTTATGAATCCTTGATGCACCCTTCTTCTGCCAGATGGACAAGTCAGTGTGGGTCCATGTGGCAAAAACATGTGGTTCAAGTGTAGAGCCAGTCTCTAAAGGTCCTAGAGCAACTAAAACAGCCTCATTTACCTCTTTTCAGGGCCTTCTATTTCTTCACTCCCTATGGATCACACCAATTTTTCATGTCACCAGTAGGAAAGCTAGGAGGATACTGAGATGTGGCCCATATGCAAATATCCCTATCAATGACTGGTCCTCTTGTTTGAAGGTGGATGTCTGTTTCAGTTTGCTAAGCTGCTCAAAGTTGATACCATCAATGTGTAGTCTTTGATAATGGGAATGTACTACACTGGTAGAGGCTATAGCAGTTTCTGTAAACATCACAATATTTGGGAACTTACACACCAAAGGGACACTTCTGCATTCAATTATTTATAATTGTCAAAAAAGATGGAAGCAACCCAAATGTCCATCAATCAATGAATGAGTAAACAAAATGCAGTATATTTATACAATCATATATAATACAGCCATAAAAAGGAATGAAGTCCTGATACATGTGATAACATGAATAAACCTTGAAGACATGTTGAGTGAAATAAACCAGATGTAAAATGACAAATATTTTATGATCTCACTGCCTTGAATCAATTAGAATAAGCAAACTCAGAGTCAGAATCTAAAATGTAGGTTACTGTGAATGGGGTAAGAATGGGCAATAATAAGTTTCCTGTTTTGAATGATATAAATGTTTTGGTAATGGATGGTGGTGATAGTAGCACAACATTGTGAACACAGTTACCATCACTGAAATATGTACATGGCAGTGTACAGGAATCCTGTGTTTTATGCCTGATTGGTCTCCAAACCAACAACTTCTCATATAGGTAGAAAATAGGTGAATCTCAATGAAAAATGTTTTGATCTTTTGGATTAAATATGATCTTTTAAAATTTTTATAATTAAAAATGTGTATTTCAAACAATTACATTTAAATTATTGCTTTCAAACCAAAAATCACAATACAGTATAATTTAATTCACAAGAAAATTAAAGAATGTATTATAAAAATAGACATTAATAGCATAATATGGCCCCAGTGAGCTTCTTTGACTGTATGCATTACCTCATTTAGAAGTAATGCAAAACTGCAGACCTTGAAGCCCTCGAAAATGAGGCCAAGATTTAGGCAATAATCAATGTCTACTAATGCTACTGGGGAAAAGCTGAACTTGATAATGAATGGATTTGACTGACAGCCTTAGAACCTAGTGAAAAATCTTAACATCAGGAAAAAAAAATAGGAAATCAGAAGTATTTTACCTCTTGACAGAAGTATACAACACCATCAGGGAAATATTTTTGCTAAAAACATCAAACATGATTTTGATCAAGTTCTTAGGTTTAACTTCCAATGATTACAGGATCCGGTTAAAGTCCCAATAAGAATGCAATCAGCAAAATCCAGAAGTGGGAAACTCTACTGATAAATGACTCAGTCTCTTAATTAAATAAATTGAAAGGGAAAAAAGAGATAAAGGGAACCTAGGGCCACCATCAATCAAAAGCAGAAGTGTGGGCCTTGGACACTGATTTGAGCAAATCAATTGTAAAAATCATGCATATTTGAATATATATGTTTCATTCATATATATAGTAATTATATATATAAATGATAATTAGGGAAAATTTTAAAGCTAACTTTATATTACAGAATTGTTTTACTTTTTAATTGTCATAGTGATATTGTGATCAAAAGGGAGTCTTATTTTCTGAAATATTGTTCAGATGTAATGATATGTCTAGAAATTTCTTCAAAATAATCCCATAGAGGATAGTGTGTGCAAGAGTAGGAGGAGAGTTTAAATCAAGCAAGATTGGCCCAACCTCAGCCCTGGTTTAGCAATGAGCACCATTATTTCTGGTTTTGATATGTTACTTACTTCAATCTTTACTTAAAAAAATAGTCCATGAAAACAGGATTCAAACAGAAGGCTGTATGCCAATTGTCCTGGTTTGAAATGATGTATGTACCCTAAGAAAAGCCATGTTTTAATCCTAATCCCATTTCAGAAAGATAGAACAATTCCTATTCAATACTGTATGTTTAAAACTGTAATCAGATCATCTCCCTGGAGATGTGATTTAATCAAGAGTGGTTGTTAAACTGGATTAGGTGATGACATGTCTCCACCCATTTGGGTGGGTCTTGCTAAGTTTCTGGAGTCCTATAGAAGAGGAAACATTTTGGAAAATGAAGGAGATTCAGAGAGAGCAGAGAATGCTGCGGCACCATGAACCAGAGAGTCCATCAACCAGCACTTTGGAGATGAAGAAGGAAGACACCTCCCAGGGAACTTCATGAAACAGGAAGCCAAAGAGAAAGCTAGCAGATGACACTCTGCTAGCCATGTGCCCTTCCAGCTGAGGGAAAAACTGTGACTGTGTTCACCATGTGCCTTCTCATATGAGAGAGGGAATCTGAACTTTGTCAGCCTTCTTGAACCAAGATATCTTTCCCTGGATACCTTTGATTGGACATTTCTATAAACTTGTCTTAATTGGGACATTTTCTCAGCCTTACAACTGTAAACTAGCAACTCAATAAATTTCCTTTTTAAAAGCTATTCCATTTCTGGTATATTGTGTTCTGGCAGCTAGCAAACTAGAACAACTATTGTATGTTTGAATCTGTAACTAGATCATCCCCCTGGAGATGTGATTTAATCAACAGTGGTTGTTAAACTGGATTAAGTGGAGGCATGTCTCCCTCCATTTGGGTGGATCTTGGTTAATTTACTGGAATCTTATAAAAGAGGAAACATTTTGGAGAGAGATTCAGACAGAGCAGGGCAGAATGACATGGCCATGAGAAGCAAAGTCCACCAGCCAGTGACCTATGGAGATGAAGAAGGAAAATGGCTCCTGGGGAGCTTCATGAAACAGGAAGCCAAGACAGGAAGCCAGCAGATGACACCGTGTTCACCACGTGCCCTTCCAGATGAGAGAGAAACTCTGACCATGTCCATCATGTGTATTTCCAGATGAGAGAGAAACTCTGACTGTGTTCACCATGTGCCCTTCCACTTGAGAGAGAAACCCTGAACTTCACTGGCCTTCTTGAACCAAGGTATCTTTCTCTGGATGCCTTTGATTGGACATTTCTATAGACTTACTTTAATTGGGACATTTTCTTGGCCTTAGAACTGTAAACTAGCAACTTATTAAATTCCCCTTTTAAAAAACCATTCCATTCCTGGTGTATTGCATTCTGGCAGCTAGCAAACTAGAACACCAATGTTCATAGCAGCATCATTCATAGTAGCCAAAATTTGGAATCAACTTAAATGTTCATCAAAGGATGAATGGATAAAGAAAATATAAACATATACATGTGATGGAATACTGTTCAACCACAAAATGATGAAGTTCTGATGCAGGCGATAACAATGATGAACCTTGAAAAGAGAACATAGCTTAAAGCATAAAGCATAACAGTTTAAGTGAAATAAGCTAGACACAAAAGGAAAACATTGCCTGATTCTATTTTGTTTTAGTTTCCTAGGCTGCTCAAGCCAGTACCATCAACTGGGTCAGGTTAAATGATGGAAATTAATTTGCATATGGTTTTGAGCTAAAAGACAGTCCAAATTAAGGAATTGTTAAGGTGATACACTCTATCCCAAGACTGTGGCATTCTGCATGGCTGTTGGTGATTCTTCACCCATGTTGGCCTCCTGCCTCTCCTTTCTCGTCCAGGTTTCATTGATTTCAGCTTCTTAATTCCTGTGGCTTTTTATGTTTAGATTTCAATCTGCTTGTAAAGGACGCTAGTAATAGGACTATGACCCATTCTGATTGGGCTGGGTCATACTTTAACTGCAGTAACCTCATCTAAAGATTCTACTTACAATGGATTCATATCCACAAGAATGTATTATATTTAAGACCTTTTTTTGAGATATGCACAGCTTCAAACCACCACACACTTATAGGAAATACTTAGAATAGACAAATTCATAGAGACAGAAGGCAGAACAGAGATTATTAAAGGCTGGAGAAACAGGAAAATAGGGAATTACTCATTATAGGATAAGCGTTTCTGTTTGGGTCATGCAAAGTTTTGGAAATAGATAATGGTGATGGTTGCATAACATTGTGAATGTAAATTAATGCTAGAATTTTACACTTTAAAATTGGTATAAATGGAAATATTATGTTATATATACTTTACCACAATAGAAGAAAAAAAGGCTGAAAAATTTTAACTATGAAATTTTAGAACAACCTATTTAAGTGATATTAATGGAAAATGGGGCTACAAAAGAATTAATGAATGCTAAAAAGTAAACTCCACATTTACATATAAATATCAACAGAATTCTATATTTATCTTCCTAATTTAGAAAGATGTGATGATTAAAAGCATAATATGGTTTTTAAACATTGTTATTGTGAATTATAACATATGCAGAAAAGTGGTAAATTTCAAAATACAGTTTAACAAGAAATTATAGAGTAAATTTCAAAGTGTAGTATGGGTTACAGTTCAACAATTTCAGGTACTTCCTTCTGGCTGCCATCCTACACTGGAAACAAAAAAAAATCTATATAATTACTCAATATTCATAACTTGTTGAATCATAACTTCCCTGTTATAGCTCCTCCTCCCATTTGATCATTCTCTCCAATCTTCAGGGATATGGGAACAATTACTATTCAAACTTTTCCATGTTGAAAAGGAGTATTGACATTATGGGGTAAGGGAACACAGCTAGTTGATGTTCTTGGTGAGATTGGTACCTCTAGGTTTCAGGGCTTATCTGAAATAATAAAAATCTAGAGGGTTTTATTTTTTGGCTTTTTAAAAAGGGGAATTTATTAAGTTGCTAGTTTACAGTTCTATGGCTGTGAAAATGCCGAAATTAAAGCCAGGCTATAAAAGTGTCCAATCTCAGGCATCCAGGGAAAGACACCTTGGTTCAGGAAGGCTAATGATGTTCAAAGTTTCTCTGTGAACTGAAAAGGTACATGGTGAACATAACAAAATCTGCTAGCCTTCTCTTCAGGTTTCTTATTTCATGAAGCTCCCTGGTGCATTTTACTTCTTCATCTCCAAAAGTCTCTGGCTGTATGAGTTCTTGTGGCTGTTATGGCTCTCAAGTTTTTTCCAAAATGTTCCTTCTTTTAAAGGATTCCAGTTAACTAATCAAGACCTACTTGGAATGGGTGGAGTCACATTTCCTTCTAATTAAAGGTTAATACCCACAGTTGGGTGTGTCATATCTCTGTGGAGATGATCTAATCAAGATTCTAACCTACAGTGCTGAATAGGGATTAAAAGAAATGGCTGGCATCCATAAGATGGACCAGGATTAAGTTATAGTTTTCTAGTGTGATCATTTCAAACTGGCATATTCCATCCTCTGGACCCCCCAAAAATCATTTTTTCCCATATACAAAATACATTCATTCCATCACAATATCAGAAAGCCTTACCATTTCAGTAACAATACAAATGCAATACAAAGTCAGAAACCATATAATATCTCATCAAAGTCTGTTACAGGCATGGTCTGTTCTAAGGCAAAATTCTTCTCTAGCTCTGGATGTGTAAAAACTCAGAACAAGTTATTTACTTCCAATATACAAAGGAGAAACAATTGTAGAAAACATATATTCATTTCCATAGGAAGAAGTTGGAAGTGATACAGGGGTCAGAGGACCTAAGCAGTTTCAAAAACTTGCAAGGCAAAGCCCACTAGATTTCAAAGTCTGAGAGTCATTTATCTTCAGGGTTTTAGAAAGTGGCAGTACCACTCTGTGCAATGGCCTACACAGTGGCCCACCTCTTTCTGAATGCAATCTGGGTGGACACTGGGGAGACCAGCTTTTTCTTGGCTCCACCCTTTCCAAGCATCGGGGCCAAAGCTAGGCTCTCTGCCATCTCCAGAACACATGCTCACCCGCTCCATGTGGTGGCAACCAGACTCTCCATAATCCCAAGGAATGTGCTCCATGCTCTCCAAGGCCTCAGACAGCACAACTCTTCCACTGCAATGATTGGAAGGTCCACCCTTGTCTTCGGGTCAAACTCACCCTCTCCAAATACTTAGGTGGGTCCACTCTCTTGGTCCGAGGTTTCTTGACTTCAAACCTAAGGCTCCATAGTTCTGCCTCTGAAGACATTTTACCTTCACTTCATTCCTTTTCTGAGACTTTTACTTCAGACTGGCAGTGGTTCAATTTATACAGGTCCAACAGTACTGTGGCTAGTTTTCTATGTAGTAAGCAAAGATCATACCTATTAGATAGAAGGAGTTTACACAAATCCATCCTGGATAACTCCATGTCCAATTCTAGATTTTTGGAGAAAAAATCTAGAATTTTGACTGGTTCCATATTTGGTTAAATCCTCATATGGAGCACTATTCTCTGGGGTCTCCCTATCTGGAAGCCCAGAATTTTCCAGACCAAAGACTTTTGGTTTCTTTATATCCAAGAGTTCAGTTCTCAGCTTATATCTTTCCTGTCATGTTTCACTGCCTGTTGAAAGGAGAAACCAGGATGCACTTTCCAGATTTAATTCAGAAATCACTTCTACTGAATATCCAAATTCATGGCTTTTAAAATCTGTCTTCCAACCAAAGCCACTAGTCAATTTTGCAGATTATCTGCCATTTTACAGCAAGGACCACTGCCTTCCAAGTTTGCAATAATACCTGCCTCATTTCTGTCTAGAACCTCATCAGAGGTATCTTTAGAGTTCACATTTCTACCAACAGTCTCTTCAAAGCATTCTAAGCCTTCTCTATCAAGGTCTTCACAGCTCTTCCAGAATCTTCCCCTTATCCACTTAAAAAGCCATTCCAACATGTTTGGTATTTACAAACTGCAATAGTGCACTATTTCTCTGGTACTGTTCTAGTTTGCTAGCTGCCAGAATGTAATATACCAGAAATGGAATGGCTTTTAAAAAGGGGAATTTAATAAGTTACAAATTTACAATTCTAAGGCTGAGAAGATGTCCCAATTAAAACAAGTCTATAGGAATTTCCAATTTAAGGCATCCAGGAAAGATACCTTGGTTCAAGAAAGCTGATGACGTTTAATGTTTCTCAGCTGGAAGGGCACATGGTGAACATGGCAGCAACTGCTGGCTTTCTCATGGCTCTACCAAAAAAACTCTCTCCAAAATGTTTCCTCTTTTAAAAGGATTCTAGTACATAACTCCATCTTCAATGGGTGGAGACACACCTCCATGGAAATCATCTAATTAAAAGTTACCACCCACAATTGGGTGTATAGTATCTCCATGGGAACAATCAAAATGCTCCCACCCAGCAATATTGAATGATGATTAAAGGACATGGTTTTCCTGGGGTCCACCATAGATTCAAACCAGCACATTCCATGCTTTGGTCTCCCAAAAGACATGCTCTTTCCAAATGCAAAACACATTCATTCCATAACAATATCAGAAAACCTTAAACCTTTCAGTAGCAATGCAAATGAAGTACAAAGTTAGAAACAGTATGAAATTTCATCAAGTCAGTGACAGGCATGGTCTGTCCTAAGGCAAAATTGTCCTCTGGCTCAGGACCTGTAAAACTCAGAACATGTTATTTACTGCCAACATATAAGGGAGGAACACTCATAGGATACATATACACATTTCCATAGGGAGGAAGGAACACAAGGGTCACCGGACCCATACAGTTTCAAGAATCCACAGGGCAAAGTTCATTAGATTTTATAGTCTGAGAGTCGTTTATGTTCAGGGCTTTAGAAAGCAGCAGTCCCACCCTTTTCCAAAAGCCTACGCAGAGCCCTGCCCCTCTCTGCACGCAGCCTTGGAGGACATTGGGGAGATCACCTTTTTGTCGGCTCCACCCTCTCCAAGCATTGGGGCTGCACCTGGGCTCTCTATCATCTCTGGGGCACATGCTCAACCCCACCATGTGGTGGCAGCCAGGATCTCCCCAAACATCAAGGAATGTGCTTCACCCTCTCCAAGTCCTGAGGCGACATGGTCTTCCACTGCAAAGAGGTGGAAGGCCCATCTTCTGCCTTTGGGGCAAACTCATGTGCTTGGGTGGGTCCGCTTTCCTGGCCCAAGGCTTCTTGACTTCAGATCTCAGCCTCTATGGTTTCACCTCTGAAGTTTTTTTCCTCCAACGTGTCCCTTCTCTGAACCCCACAGTCCAGACTGTTAGCAGCTCTGTTTACGCAGGTCCCACAGCACTCCTATTGGCTTTCTATGTAGTAGCTTTGGATCATGCCCATCAGAGGTAAGAAGTTTCCAGAAATCCTTCCTGGATAACTCCATGTCCAATCCTGTCTTGTTCTGAAATGGTTGACTGGTCCCACACTTAGCCAAATCTTCACATGGGACACCATTCTTTGGGGTCTCCCCTCCTGGAAGCCCAGAATTTCCAGAACATCAATTTCTACTTTTTTAGTATCCAAGAGCTCAGTTCTCAGCTTACCTTTTTCCTGTTGCATTTAACAAAAACTGTGAGGAGAAACCAGGCTGCACTTTTGACATTTAATTGGGAAATTTCTTCTGCTAAATATCCAAGTTCATGGCTTTTAAAATCTGCTTTCCAGCAAAAGCCACTAGTCAACTTTGCCAGATTGTCTGCAATTTTAAAACGAGGCTTACTTTCCTTCCAATCTATAATAACATGTACCTCATTTCTGTCTAAGGCCTTAACAGAAGTGTCTTTAGAGTCCATATTTCTACCAACAGTCTCTTCAAAGCATACTAGGCTTTCTCTATCAAGCTTCTCACAACTCTTCCAGAATCTTCCCCTTATCCATTTAAAAAGCCATTCCAACATGTTTGGTATTTGCAAACCACAGCAGCACCCCACTCTCCATTACCAAAATCTCTTCTAGTTTGCTAGCTGCCAGAATCCAATATACCAGAAATCGAATGACTTTTAAAAATGGGAATTTAATAAGTTGCTAGTTTATAGTTCTAAGGCTGAGAATATGTCTCAATTAAGACAAGTCTATAGAAATGTCTAATCTAAGACATCCAGGAAAAGATACCTTGGTTCAAGAAGGCCGATGAAGTTCAGGGTTTCTCTCTTACGTGAGAGGGCACATGGCAACCAGGTTCAGGGTTTCTCTGTCTTCTGGAAAGGCATGTGGTGAACACGGCATCATCTGCAAGCTTTCTCTCTTGGTTTCCTTTCATGAAACTCCCTGTGAGGCCTTTTCCTTCTTCATTTCCAAGGGTCACTGGCTGGTGGATTCTCTGCTTCTCCTGGCTATGTCACTCTGCTCTCTCAGAATCTCCAGCTTTCTCCAAAATGTTTTCTCTTTTATAGGATTCTAGTAGACTAATTAAGACCCACCTGAATGGGTGGAGATGTATTTCCACCGGATCCATCTTAACAACCACTCTTGATTGAGTCACATCTCAAGGGAGATTCAAATTTACAGTACTGAATAAGGATTAGAAGAAATGGCTGCCTTTACAAAATGGGATTAGGATTAAAACATGGCTTTTCTAGGGTACACACATCCTTTCAAATCAGCACACTTCCAACCTCATTATCTCATTATCATCATATTTCAGATATCCTTGGGCTCTATGCATTTCAATGGACACTTAATTTGAAACACTTTGATTTTCTAAACAGAACTGAGAGTGGAATCCTATTTTGGCCCCATCCAAGGATGAGAACTAGTCTTCTCTGTCTAGAGATGGTGAAAGTCCTGAAATGTGATATTCAGACCATATGAAGGTCCCCCGCTGTGTCAGGGCATTTGGTGCATGTCTCAGGGAAGGAACTTTCTGATTTTGTGGAGACCTGAGTTGGAGAAGGAACTTGAGCAGTGGCTTATTACCAACCAGTAAGGATCTGTTTCAATATTTCATTTACCATCTAGACTATCCTGGTGCAGTCAGCTATGGAAGGTATACAGTTTGATCTAGGCAAAGGAGAAGAGATTTTGCAGCAAGAACAAAGAACATATTCTCTCTCAGGCCCAGTTTTGGCAATGCTGATGTGCTTGTCTTTGTCTACAACTATCACTAAAAACTAAAACTTAGGATAGGAGTGCAGTGGTAGTAGAACCAATTTCTTCTTTTCTCTTATGTCCTCTCTCTCTCCTGTATTTCATTTTGATACCTCTAGCTAACTTGATAGATGGGATTTGCTTAGTACTTTTCCTAGGGCTGCCTGGCAAATGGCCCCTCTATGCTGTTTGGTGACCATAGCAGTGACATAGGTTTATTTCAGAACCATTAGCAGTCCTCACATAGAGGTCTGTTAGATCTCCTGGAAAGATCCCTTGGGAAATAAAAGCTTGCATCGGAGTGAAATTAATTATTTACTTATGTTACCACAGAGGCTTAGGTTCCTGACACTCCTTGTATAGTTTGGTTGACAGTCTCTCTGTTGGGAACGAAATCTGATACAAACAACCATCTTGTGGTTTCTTGAGCTTTATTCAGATTTGTTAGTTTATTTTGCCCACTTTTTTTCTGCCTTTCTGCACATTGAGCTTTTCCAGGCCCTTAAAAAATAAAGGTATATAGGGCATGTTGGTTGGAAAGTGTATCCTGGTCTTTGGTTTAATCACCTAACATTTATTGAACACAGGAAAGTTACAGGGGTAAAAGATGAATGAGGCACTGTCCTTGTCCTCTGTGACCTGGAGGAGCCTGATTTCTGGGGACAAAACTGGCCAAAATAGGACCACCCAGATCTTTGGTTCACTTTATTCCCACTTTGTGGAAGAACTTACTTGAATCCTGAATTTGATGTTGGATCACAAGCCCAACATCAGGCCTCTGTGGGTTTGTGTAGTTGTTTTGTATTTTCTTTTATTCTAAGGAGGCATTGGTCTTTTGGCTTTTAGGATGTAGTTGCTGCTGATTCTCCTCCAGTGTGATATTCATGGTTCATGTAGAAGCCAGAGGCTCACACTGAAGGATTCACCTTCCAGGACATCAAGAAAAATGGTCTGTTTTAATGGGAGGGCCAAAGACTTTAGCTGTTAGATTTCCATGAATGGTGAAAACTTTCAGCTTTGGAATAGGAAAAGTGATCCACCATCTTCCCCGCCCTGCCTGCCCCTCATCTGGCTTTAATTAAATATACAGCTGATGATATCAACTTGGCTTCTGGTGCCTTCAGCTTCTCCCTTGGAACAAAGTAGCTGGGCAGACAGTTGTTACCTTTAAAGTTGCAAGACTCAAGCTTTACTTGTTCTGAGGTAATTAAAAAAGATCTGCCTAAACATCTCCAAATGCAGATAAAACCTAGTACTAATAGAGGTGTTCCTCTAATAAACCTGATTTTATTATGCCAGAACCACTTGGATTCAGGCAAATATTTGAGACTCAAGACTAATTGATTATTCCATGGACCTTTCACTTGGAATAAAAGCCTTCAGTTTGATTCTTTCCAACCCAGAGGGATTCAACACTATTCCTTGTGACAACTGAAGGACTTAGGTGAAATGAACAGGAAAGACCTGTGGACTTGCCCTTAACAGTTTCAGTCAGCCACCATCTAGGACATGCTTGATTATCTGCAGGACAATGGAGAATGGATTTTTGCCTGAGGGCTTGCCCTGGAACACTAATCAAAAAGGACATTCCAGAATGTACCCAGGCATGTTCTGGTAAAGTTTTAGCAGATGTGGGTGATTGAGGTTTTTTGTTTTATTTTGTTTTTTTTTTCATTAAGGTAACTTTTAACAATTTATGTAGAGAAGAACCAAACTAGAATTAAACTGTCAAAGACTTCGCTGACAATTTAATTATGTCATCCTCTAGCTCCTGTAATACTGGACACAGTTCTCTTCTTAACATTTATTGTATTGTACCATAACTGTTGGTTTACTTCTCTCATTCTGTCTTAGAAAGTAGGGAAGCTGTCTAATTCTTCTTGATATCTGTCCAAATGGTTGGTACACTGGGGCCAGATATAAGAGTTGGCAAATATGACTGGCAGCCCAAACAAGGTCCCTAACTATTTTTGTATGCCCCCCAAAGCAAGAATAAATTTTACATTTTTAAATGGTTGGGGGGGAAAATCAAAGGAAGACTATTATATGATACACAGAAATTATATAACCTTCATATAATTCTGGAGAAAAAAAGATCTGAATGAATCACAAACAAACGCCATCTTATTATGGGACACATAGAATGATCCCTTTATGACTGTGAATCCCAGTTCTAGCTATGTAGACAACTTGCATTCAGAGCATATAGTCATCCTCTTCCCCTCCCCCTGGCATATTTGAAACATTAGGCAGTATGGCTTCATGATAGCAAGGGAAATCATAAACATGCCTTAATGGCTGGAAAAATGAGATCAGGTTCTGGAAAGTAGCAAATCTTTTGGTGAGAAAGTATTTGAGCAATGATCTTGGGACTCATTAAGCTAACAAGACATCTAACAATTACCATGGAGCTCATCCTCATATTTATGCCTCCTGAGTATCCATCTAAATTAATCATCATGGGTAACAATCAGAAATCAGAAATCTTATGGAAGCAGGGATCCTTTGGGAAACTGAAAGGCCAAGAAGTCAGTGCACTTGTGCACCTTAGGGAATCAGAGATCCCAAAGATCTCATAAGAGAAATGTTTCAAGAAAGAAGGAAGATGGGACCAGAAAATGATGTAATTGTAAGGCTAGAAGTAGAACCTGGTTCATTATATCAACTGGCAGAACTTCTAATACTTGAACTAGATAATTCTTTTTATCTGGTGTCATTCAATTAATTAAAGAACATGTCAATCCATCAGATGATTTAATTCATTAGAAGACTGTATTTGATGATAAAAACTCCCCTTTCAAAAGGTAGGAGATGACTACAAAACTCTTTCAGTGAACATACTTTGTTGGAAACATTCATTAATTTACTTAGAAATTGTTTAAATTTTGGGGTTGTAAAATTTGATTTATCAAGCCCAATAATTCTGCCTTGAGTATTGTCTATTTGCCATTAGCCATTCCATACTATAAAAAAATCTCTTTAATATACATTTATTATACATAAAAAATCTTTTTAATATACATTTAACTATATTAATTAGATGAAAACCAGAATTTTTCACATGCTCTTTATCCACCCACCCATATACAACAACAACAGCTATAAGAAACTCTAAAATGACAGTAAATCTGCTTCATTGATATTTTTAAAGCTTTTGCACTAAACAGATAGACCACAGTAAATGTTCATAGACAGGAATCAAAAAGACTTTGAAGTGCTGAAATACCAAAGCTTATGAGGTATAAAATGCAAAAAAGAATGGAAACAAATTGTTCATGCATGCAAGAAGAATGAAAAGGAGAAATTAATGAAGGAATAAAGGTAATTTCTCCAAAGGATAAAATGTTCACAATAGTGAACTAGAGACTTGATTAAAAAAACCCAGACATAATTTGATCCCTGGTTCCTCAGGAAAGGTTGATTCAGCATAGCAAAACATCATTGTGTTTTAGGTATATTCAAAGTGAGAAATTCACCTAAATAAACTTATTTCTATGGCAAAGTAAGGAATACTAATATTTTTCTTTATCATAGAATCTTCTAAAACTATATTATTTGGGACTTTCCCTCCATTTGAATGTCCACTGACTCATAGATTGTTGGGGAAGTTCTCTCTACATCAGATGAGTTGGTATATTTATTTGGGATGGCAGTATTTTGTTTTTTTTGTTATTGTTTTAAAGTAAGCTGGTAGAAATTAATGGTGGTTAAATAGGTCACATTAATCCTATAAATGAACACATTCAGGGGTATATTCAATACCTCAAATGCAATTTAAGTTTATTCACTAAATGGTACTCAGGCCAATAAGTAACTGAAAGGAATCATTAAAATAGAATGCCTCAGAATGCACACAATGAGGTATGTGACATTGTATTGCTGAATATATATATATAAATATATACATATCTCCTATAAGATATATATCATTTCCATCTTTCTCAGTTCTATTTAATGCTGACATTAATGTGGTTATAATGTAAATATTGTATATAATCAGTTCAAAAGTGGAGAAAGGAAAATATCAGTAAAAGGAGAAATGAAAGGGACAATTAGTGAAATAAAAAAAAAGACAGTGAATGGAAGGTAGAAGAGAAGGAGCGAGCAAAGGATGCTCCCCATGATCTTAGTAGTGCAATAGGTCTTAGTTTGTATACTACTAAATATTGGTACATGGTTTAAACTGTTCAAGCCTAATTTTCCTCATCCAAACATTCTGATGGAAACAACAGATATATGAATAAAATACTAATATCCATAATTGATCTTTCACATTTTTTTCTTTTTTTCAGGATAATTCCAACTATTTTACAAGTATCTTCAATAATTTTCTTGGTAGAATGGTGTTTTAAAAGGGAATTTATTAAATTGCAAGTTTAAAGTTCCAGGCCATAAAAATGTCCAAACTAAGGCATCCATAGAAAGATACCTTGACTCAAGAAAGGCTGCCTGTCACATTGGAAGGCATGTTGCTGGTGTCTGCTGGTCCTTGTTCCCAGTTCATGGCATCCAGATTCCAATGTCAGTGGTTTCCTCTCTAAGCATCTGTGGGCCTACACTTAGTTTCTTCAGGACTCAACTCTGGGTTCTGGCTTGCTTAGCATCTCATGGGGAGGCACATGGTGACATCTGCTGGGCTCTGCATCTCCCAAAATCTGTGTTTGCTTATGCATACAGGTTTTTCCAAAATGTTTCCTCTTTTAAAGGATATCAGTAAACTAATCAAGACATATCTTGAATGGGTGGAGTCTCACCTCCATCTAATCAAAATGTCACACCCAGAATTGGGGACATCACATCTCTGTGGAGATAATCTAATCAAAAAGTCACAACCACAGTTGAGTGGGTCAATCTCAATAGAAACAATCTAATAAAAAGATTTCTACCCTTCAATATTAAATCAGGATTAAAGAAAAAGAGCCACTCACAAAATTGCACTAAGGAAAAGAACATGCTCTGAATGCACTGAAGAATCTTCTAGTAGAGAGTCAAATGGTCACTTTCATTGGTTGTACATGTCAATTATTCCTCTTCTTCCTTAGAATTGTAGAAGTATTCATTTGGCTGCCATGGCATATGACAATTTCTTTGCCATCTGTAAACAACCTTTCTACTTGGTGATTATGTCTGGCCATGTCTGTGAACCTTTGCCTATGGTGTGACAAATGATATAATCCAAATTTCCATGATTTCTAACCTATTGTTTTGTGGTAAAATAAAATAAATGGCATCTTCTGTTATCTCTCTCCTCTGTTATTCTTATCTTGCTCAAACAAAACTAACAATTAACTGGAGCTTTTAGGTTTGTGTGCGTTCATTATTATAATCATGCTCACCATCATGTTTGTTTTCTGTGCACATTGTCACAGCCATTTTGAGAATCTGCTTTAACAAGGGAAGAACAAATGCATATTACATATTACATTTTGGGACTGTGTTCTTCCTGTATGCACAATCAAATGCCAACTCCCCAATGGAGCAAAAATACAGTTGCATCTGTATTTTATACCCTAGCTATCTTTATGTTAAAACCCTTTTTCTATATTCTCATGAAACAGAGATGTTAAAGATCCTCTAACAAGAATCATTCAGAAGTATAGACCTGATATCTGATCTCTCTTCTAGGAGCACAGCAACAGTGCGAAACTAAATTTTTGCATGTAAGGAAAGACAGAAGTGATCACATGCACAATGGAATATATGAGTCACAGGGCAACATTGAACATAATAGGGACACTTGGCCTGTATTTTAAACACTGTTATCTAAAGTGTACAGAAGCAAAAAAGACAACTTAGCCAACATGGGTCAGTTAAAAGAAGAAAGTTGTGAGAAACTGATAATGATTTCAAGGGAAATTATTTCCTTAGAGGAGAGAACTTTATGCCTACTCCCTCTTTTTTGCTGCATTTCCATTCCATCTTACATACCTTTCTACATTCTTAGCTACCTTCTGGACAATTCCTTCATTCTCCACTTTTATAAACCCTACTATGAATGGATAGAGGAGAGGGTAGCTTGTTATTGGGATTAGATGTAATGGTGCTGTTTGTAGGTGAAGTTGGTTGAAAGGAGCTGTTTAGAGTAATGAATGCCACAATTAACACTACAATAAAAATAAGTTCTTAAGTGAAATTCCAAAAATGTGTAACTCTTGAACAAAGAGTTAATAATAGAATGTATGTGGGGAAAAATTACCTTTAAAACCCCACTATGTGCATTCATTTCCTTACATCTTGATTCAAGCTCCATATGTTGATTAACTCATGTTAACACAGATTCATGGAGGAAAAGTTAATTTAGAGTCAGGTAGAATTGATTTTTAGTCCTGGCTTTCTCCTTCATGGGTTGTTTGACATTCATCAGTACATAAGGATGCTTTGGCTATATTCATTAGATTAGTTAAATTTTTAATAAAATTTTTAAGAGCAGCCTAATATGGAATGTTAAGGGAAACACATTAAAAGGGAGTACATATAAATTATCTCTTAAATCCACTCATTATTACTGCTCATATTTCATTAACCAAAGTGCTTCATGGTTCCAAGTCTGACAATAATTTATTGGGATATTATCACCCTCTCCTAAAAGTTGCCTTTTAGAGAAAGTGATCTTTGAATGGACATGTGATATTTTCAATAATGGTGAAAACTTGGTTTCATTTATTAAATTATGGATACCCACAATATGGCCCTGCATTTTCAGTCAAGATAGTGATTTCCTGTAAGGTAGAAAGAGGCTATGAAATGAGAAAGACAGTGTTCTTTTACAAGGCTGGAGTATTTATATTAAGACATTTTAAAATTATAAGTTGAACACTAAATGTGAAAAGGAATGTGATATATAATTTCTTTAAAATTAGGAATATATCTCCAGAGTACCTTGCAAAGTACAGTTTCTATCTAGAGTTAAAATTTTGTTCAATAAAGTGATCAAATATCCATTAATATTTATTAATTCCTGAGGTTACTGTATCAAACTTGAGGTATGGTCACAAATTTGGCCTTTTACAAACTTCTTCAGTATTGATTCCCAAAACAGAGTGAATTTCAATTAAAAATGCCCTCATATGGGCCGTGCAATGGTGGCTCAGTGGCAGAATTTTCAACTGCCATGCCAGAGACCTGAGTTTGTTTCCTGGTGCCTATGCATGTTGAAAAAAAAACTGTCCTCATACAAAACAATTATCACATTAGTTCACTTTTTTACTGTATATCCAGTTTTTAAGGTCAATATTTCACTTGTAATTTACCCCCATAAACCCACAATTCCTTACAGTAAATTCTCACTCAACAGACACATAGCTTCTGCACAGACTTAATATCCTATAGCATAATCTATTGCATTTTTTAAAATAGCTGTATCTTCAATTCAGAGATTTTCATTGGATTTCCTTGAATCATTTCAAGCTGTAAAGAAATATATTTTTTCAACTTTATAATATTCCCAAACATAACTTATGATAAGTTAATTTGAATTGACATGGCATTCATGCAGGAAAAAACAATGAGATCTATACAACAGAGATAAGGACACAGTCAAAGACTTGCTTTATGTATGGCAGAGGCAGCATATGGTAGTAAAATAATTATAATATAATTTTGAGTAAATTAAACCTGGAATCAGAGAAGAACAGATGAATCACATCGAACTGACAGAAGAGCAGCCAGGATTTGTGGTTGGTATGTGTGCTAGTTTGAAAAGATGTATGTACTCTAGAGAAACCATGTTTTAATCCTAATCCCATTTTGTAAGGACAGCCATTTCTTCTAATCCTTATTCAGTCTTCTATGTTTGAAGCTGTAGTTAGATCTCTCCCTGGAGATGTGATTTAATCAAGAGTGCTTGTTAAGCTGGATTAGCAGGGGGCATGTCTCCACCCATTTGGGTGGGTCTCAATTAGTTTCTGAAGTCCTATAAAAGAGGAAACATTTTGGAGAATGAAAGAGATTCAGAGAGAGCAGAGAAGAACAACATAGCCATGAGAAGCCAAGTCCACCACCCAGCGACCTTTGGAGATAAAGAAGGAAAATGCCTCCTGGAGAGCTCATGAAGCATGAAGCCAGGAGAAGAAGCTAGCAGATGATGCTGTGTTTCCCATGTGTCCTTCCAGATGAGAGAGGAACCCTGACCATGTTCACCATGTGCCTTTCCAGATGAGAGAGAAACTCTGACTGTGTTCACCATGTGTCCTTCCTCTTGAAAGAGAAACCCTGAACTTCATCAGCCCTCTTGAACCAGGATATCTTTCCTTGGATGCCTTTGATTGGACATTTCTATAGCCTTGTTTTAATTGGGATATTTTCTTGGCCTTAGAACTGTAATTTAGCAGCTTATTAAATTCCCCTTTTAAAAAGTCATGCCATTTTTGCTATGTTGCATTCTGGCAGCTAGCATACTAGAGCAGTATGGAGTGCTGAGTCATCTGGAACACTGAGTAAGAATCAGAGAGTAGTGGTTAACAGTGTTCACATAGAAACTCCAAGTTAACGATGGAGAGGAACATTACTTCTACATATGTATAAAAAGAGACCAGGAAGACCTGAGTTGAACACCCAGGCCCTGACATGGTCCTGCTGTTAGGAAGACAGGCACAGAGAACTGAGAGAAATGTAGGACATTTCTAAAATGTCTAAATTCTTTAAAAATAAGTAGATGTGCATGTGAAGAAGGTTGTGGTGATGATGGTAGCAGTGACAATCTGGAGAGTGGAAAAATGTATCAGTAGGAAAAATATGGCATAAGGAAACTGCCCGCCTCACATCTGTAAAGCCCACTTGCATAAACTCGATCATAGTGGAATTGGTAACTTTCTGGAAATGCTGGTTGACAGGAAGCAAAAGTCATAAAGTCATGGAAGACATGAAGCAAACAAATAAGTACATTAACTATTTTTCCTAGTATGTATTTCTATTTTATATATAAGGTTTGGTATATCTATAAATTTCACTATTGCCCTTTTAAAATATTTCTTATTGTAGTAATACACACACACACATACACATATGTAGCTCAAAATTTCCATATTAACCATTTACATGTGGTTACATTTCCAATTCAGTGGTATTTATGACATTTTCACAATGTTGGACTACCTTCACGAACATCCATTAATCCAAATTTTCATCTCAAAGAGAAACTCTTCACCCATTAAGCAATAAATTCCTCTTTCCCTAGGCACTGGGTAAATGATTACCTGTAAGTTACTGTATGTCTCTATGTATTTTCTTATTTGAGGTATTTTATATAAGTGAGATCGTAGAATATTTGTATTTTCTGTCTCAATTATTTCAATCAGCCTGATGTTTTAAAGTTTCATCCAGGTTGTAGCATGTATTAGAACTTCATTTCTTTTAACAACTCAATAATATTCCAGTCTGTGTATGACATTTTGTTTAAAAATTCATGTGTTTGTGAATACTTGGGTTGCTTCCACCATCTGGCCATTGTGAAAAATGGTTCTATTAACATTGGAGTAGAAATAAATCTTTGAGTCCATGTTTTCAAAAGTACAAACAAAAAAAGAAAAAATAGATAAAATGCAGTTCATCAAAATTAAAAACTTTTGTACATCAAATTAAATTATTGAAAAAATGAAAGACAATCTACAGAATGGGAAAAAATACTTTCTTACCATATACCAGTAAGAGCTAATATTCAGGATACGTAGAGAACCACTACAAGTCAACAACAAAAAACAAATAACTTTTAAAATGAGTAAATGACTTAATAGATATTACTCTAAAGAAGATAGAAAATGGTGAATAAGCACATGACAAGATCACATCATTGGTCTTCAGGGAAATGTAAATCAAAAGCATAGTGTGTTACATTTTCACACCCACTAGGATGAATATTATTAAAATTGAAAATAGCAAGTATTAGTAAGGATGCAGAGAAATTGGAACACGTAAGCGTTGTTGGTGGGATTATAAAATGGTTCAACCACTGTGGAAATAAATAAATTTGAGGGTTCCTCAGAAAGTTTGATGTGGTATTAACATATGGCCTGGTAATACCTCCATTGGCCTTTTGAATGGTTTAAATTATTACGCATCCTCAGTATGTAATGTAGCAATATGCTAAGGATAGGACTTTTCCATTTCATTGGCTGGGCCTCAGTAATATTCAGCTCCTGAAGTTTATTGTATTAATGAAAATTAAATTAGTTAATATATGTGAAATTCCTGTGAGAGAGTAAATTCTCAATGACAGTTGTTAATTTTTATTGAAACATAATAGAAGTTTAGCTTACAGATCTTCAAAATGTGGTCTGTGGTTTAACAAGAGGCCATGCTTTGCTACTGATTGATATTCCTAACTCAGAAATTGAGATTGTGTTTTCACACTGTTATAGCATATTGTCATCAACATGACATCCAGTGGTGGGTGAGTAGGCTTATATTTTGTGCGTCTTTTTTATATATCATTTTCTAGAAATTTACTGTTTTTTTTTTAATTTTATGAAGAATCATTTAGCAAAAGTACTGAAGAAAAATATAGCAAGTGCTAAGGTACTGGTTGAGATTAATTAAATCCAGGTAGAAACCAATCCTACATTATCATACAATGAAGGAAATACTCAATTTTTACCATATGTTAAAAATATGTGTGTATGCTCTAAGTAGCCTAGAGTTAATATTGTTGAATCATAGATGGTTGTAGTAAAATAGTTTCAGGGTTTTCCCATCTTTATTTTTTGAATGTTATTTTCCATTTTTTGAATTCAGTTTTTCCCACAAATCAATTGCTACCTTATCTATCATTATCTTAGATAACGAACAATGCAGAAATGTACCTCCCAGACGATAATCAGAAAATATCAAATTCTGAACCTAACCTCTTTATACCTCACATTTTTTTCCCTATACATTTTCTTTTACTATCCAGCCTTAGTCACAATGATACTATCCAGCCTTAGTACAATGATAAAAATGTGAAGGTACATTTTATCATTCTACTAAGCAGGCTTAGCTTGTCCTCTGAAGGAATATATTTCATAAGGGCTAGTCTCAATATCGAGGATCTGGCCCATCAAACTGGCAGTTCTCAATGCCTGTGAGAAAATCAGATCTTCCCCAAGTGGGGAAGTTTAATATTTCCATCTCTTTCCCCAGTCTCTCAAGGGGACTTTGCAAGTACTTTTTAATCTTCTGCCCAGATTACTCTGGGATTTATCAGGGCATCAAACCATCCTGTATAAACCAACATGATCTCACTCCCTAATTCAAGGGTCCCTGTAATTATGGCATTCAAAAAAACTAAACGTAAAAGTTAAATTGGAGAGTGTGCTACTGAAAATATAAATTTTGCACGAAATAAACATCTCTTCCTTTGGTCTCCCACAAAAGAGGAAGTTTTAAAATATAGTGAATATCATCAATAAACTTTTAGTCTGATTTACCTTACTCTTAACCAGATCAGCTTCATTCATATCTCTAATTGAAATATGATCACATTATCAATGTTTTTTAAATTTTTATTATTTTTTAAAATTTATTTACTAATTAAAAAAATTAACAAATGAACTAAAACATTAACATATATAATCAGTAATTCACAACATCATCACTTAGTTGCATATTCATCATTTCTTAGAACATTAATTCAGAAAAGAAATAAAAAGACAACAGAAAAAGAAGTAAAATGAAAACAGAAAAAGATTATACATACCATACCCCTTTCATTAGCATTTCAAATTAAATTTATTTTAACATTTGTTCCCCATATTATTTATTTTTATTCTGTATGTTCTACTCATCTGTTGACAAGGTAGATAAAAGGAGCAACAGACACAAGGTTTTCATAGTCACACAGTCACATTGTGAAAGCTATATCATTATTCAGTCATCCTCAAGAAACATGGCTACTGGGACACAGCTCTACATTTTCAGGCAGTTCCCTCCAGCCTCTCCATTACATCTTGAATTACAAGGTGATATCTACTTAATGCATAAGAATAACCTCCAGGATAACCTCTCAACTCTGTTTGGAATCTCTCAGCCATTGACACTTTGCCTCATTTCATTCTTCCCCCTTTTGGCCAAGAAGGTTTTCTCAATCCCTTGATGCTGAGTTTCAGCTCATTCTAGGGTTTTTCTCAATCCCTTGATGCTGAGTCTCAGCTCATTCTAGGAGTTCTGTCCCACAGTGCCAGGAAGGTCCACACCCCTGAGAGTCATGTCCCACGTAGGCAGGGAGAGGGTGGTGAGATTGCTTGTTGTGTTGGCTGGAGAGAGAGGCCACATCTGTGTAACTAAAGAGGCTCTCTTGGGGGTGACTCTTAGTCCTAAATTTTAAGTAGACTTGAACTATCCTTTGTGGGGTTAAGTTTCATATGAACAAACCCCAAGACTGGGGGCTCAGCCTATATCTTTGGTTGTCTGCACTGCTTGTGAGAATATCAAGAATTCATCTTGGGGAAGTTGAATTTCTCCCCATTCTCACCTCTTTTGGTACATTGCAAATACTTTTCCACTCACTGATTGAATCACTCTGGGATTCATCAGGGCATCACTCTGGACAAACCAACAAAATCTCATGTCCTACTCAAGGTTCTATGTACTTATGTTGTTCAACCAACTATCTACATAAGTTATATTAGGACATGCACTAGTCAAAATATAAATTTTGAACCAAATAAACATTTTTTGCTTTAATCTCACACATAAGGTGAGATTTTAAAATATTAATTACCTTCTTTTTCAGCACCCTGCAGTAATGACATTCCTTTGTTCTTCCTCTTGCAAAAACATTTTTAAAATTTATACATTTAGTCACTATTTATTTAGTCACTATTATTATACACTCTCGGCATTCCTAGATTATACCATCTCAATCTTTAACATCTATTTTCTTTCTGATTTCATTTATGCCCCCAGCCCTCCTCCTTCTATCATTCTCACATGCAGCTTCATCCAGTGTTTTAACATAATTGTATTACAGTTAGGTAGAATTGTGCTGCCCATTTCTGAGTTTTTATATTCAGTCCTGTTGTACAATCTGTATCCCTTCAGCTTCAATTACTCATTATCTTACCCAATTTCTATCTCCTGGTGGTCTCTGTTATCAGCAAAATATTCCAAGTTTATTCACTAATGCCAGTTCATATCAGTGAGACCATGCAGTATTTGTCCTTTTGTTTTTGGCTAATCTCACTCAGCATAATGTCCTCAAGGTCCATCCATGTTGTTACATACTTCATAACTTTACTCTGTCTTAAAGCTGCATAATATTCCATCGTATGTATATACCACTTTGTTTAACCACTCATCTGTTGATGGACATTTTGGCTGTTTCCATCTCTTTGCAATTGTAAATAATGCTGCTATAAACATTGGTGTGCAAATGTCTGTTTGTGTCTTTGCCCTTATGTCCTTTGAGTAGATACCTAGCAATGGTATTGCCGGGTCATATGGCATTTCTATATTCAGCTTTTTGAGGAACCGCCAAACTACCTTTCGCAGCGGTTGTACCATTTGATATTCCCACCAACAGGGAATAAGTGTGCCTCTTTCTCCACATCCTCTCCAGCACTTGTCATTTCCTGTTTTGTTGATAATGGCCATTCTGGTGGGTGTGAGATGATATCTCTTTGTGGTTTTGATTTGCATTTCTCTAATGGCCAGCTAAGTTGAGCATCTCTTCATGTGCCTTTTGGCCATTTGTATTTCCTCTTCTGAGAAGTGTCTGTTCAAGTCTTTTTCCCATTTTGTAATTGAATTAGCTGTCTTTTTGTTGTTGAGTTGAACAATCTATTTATAAATTCTGGATACTAGACCGTTATCTGATATGTCGTTTCCAAATATTGTCTCCCATTGTGTAGGCTGTCTTTTTACTTACTTGATGAAGCTCTTTGATGTGCAAAAGTGTTTAATTTTGAGGAGTTCCCATTTCTTTCTTTCTTCAGTGCTCTTGCTTTGGGTGTAAGGTCTATAAAACCACCTCCAAGTATAAGATTTATAAGATATTTCCCTACATTTTCTTCTAACTGTTTTATGGTCTTATACCTAATGTTTAGGTCTTTGATCCATTTTGAGTTAACTTTTGAATAGGGTGTGAGATATGGGTCCTCTTTCATTCTCTTGCATTCTCTTTATTGAAGAGACTGTTCTGTCCCAGGTGAGTTGGGTTGACTGCCTTATCAAAGATCAAATGTCCTTAGATGAGAAGGTCTATATCTAACACTCTATTCGATTCCATTGGTCAATATATCTATCTTTATGCCAGTACAATGCTCTTTTGACCACTGTAGCTTCATAATATACCTTAAAGTCAGGCAGCGTGAGACCTCCGACTGCATTTTTTTTTCCTCAGGATACGTTTAGCTATTTGGGGTGCCCTACCCTTCCAGATAAACTTGCTTATTGGTTTTTCTATTTCTGAAAAATAAGTTGTTGGGATTTTGATTGGTATTGCATTGACTCTGTAAATCAATATAGGTAGAATTGACATCTTAACTATATTTAGTCTTCCAATCCATGAACACGGTATGCCCTCCCATCTATTTAGGTCTTCTTTGATTTCTTTTAACAATTTCTTGTAGTTTTCTTTGTATAGGTCTTTTGTCTCTTTAGGTAAATTTATTCCTAAATATTTTATTCTGTTGGTTGCAATAGTAAATGGAATTCACTTCTTGGTTTCCCCCTCAGATTGTTCATTACTAGTGTAAAGAAACACTACAGATTTTTGAGTGTTGATCTTGTACCCTGCCACTTTGCTGTACTCGTTTATTAGCTCTAGTAGTTTTGCTGTGGATTTTTCAGGATTTTTGACATATAGTATCATATCATCTGCAAACAGTGAGAATGTTACTTCTTCCTTTCCAATTTTGATGCCTTGTATTTCTTTTTCTTGTCTAATTGCTCTGTCTAGAATTTCCAACACAATGTTGAATAACAGTGGTGATAGTGGGCATCCTTGTCTTGTTCCTGATCTTAGAGGGAACGTTTTCAGTTTTTCCCCATTGAGGGTGATATTAGCTGTGGGTTTTTAATATATTCCCTTTATCATTTTAAGTAAGTTCCCTTCTATTCCTATCCTTTGAAGTGTTTTCAACAGGAAAGGATGTTGAATTTTGTCAAATGCCTTTCCTGCATCAATCGAGATGATCATGTGGATTTTCTGCTTTGATTTGTTGATATGGTGTATTACATTAATTGATTTTTTTATGTTGAACCATCCTTGCATACCTGGGATGAATCCTACTTGGTCATGATGTATAATTCTTTTAATGTGTTGCTGGACACGATTTGCTAGAATTTTGTTAAGGATTTCTACATCTATATTCATTAGAGAGGTTGGTCTGTAGTTTTCTTTTTTTGTAATATCTTTGTCTGGCTTTGGTATGAGGGTGTTGTTGGCTTCGTAGAATGAGTTAGGTAGCTTTCCCTCCTCTTCAATTTTTTTGAAGAGTTTGAGCAGGATTGGCACTAATTCTTTCTGGAATGTTTGGTAGAATTCACTTGTGAGGCCATCTGGTCCTGGACTTTTCTTTTTGGGGAACTTCTTAATTACTGATTCAATGTCTTTACTTGTGATTGGTTTGTTGAGGTCATCTATTTCTTCTCGAGTCAAAGTTGGTTGTTCATGCCTTTCTAGGAAGTTGTCCATTTCATCTACATTGTTATATTTTTTAGCATAAAGTTGTTCATAGTATCCTGTCATTACTTCCTTTATTTCTGTGGGGTCAGTGGTTATGTCTCTTCCCCATTTCTGATCTTATTTATTTGCATCCTCTCTCTTCTTCTTTTTGTCAGTCTTGCTAAGGGTCCATCAATCTTATTGATTTTCTCATAGAACCAGCTTCTGGTTTTATTGATTTTCTCAATTGTTTTCATGTTCTCAATTTCATTTATTTCTGCTCTAATCTTTGTTATTTCTTTCCTTTTGCTTGCTTTGGGATTAGTTTGCTGTTCTTTCTCTAGTTCTTCCAGGTGGACAGTTAATTCCTCGATTTTTGCCCTTTCTTATTTTTTGATATAGGCATTTAGGGCAATAAATTTCCCTCTTAGCACTGCCTTTGCTGCATCCCACAAGTTTTGATATGTTGTGTTTTAATTTTCATTTGCCTCGAGATATTTACTGATTTCTCTTGTAATTTCTTCCTTGATCCACTGGTTGTTTAAAAGTGTGTTGTTGAGCCTCCACATATTTGTGAATTTTCTAGCACTCTGCCTATTATTGATTTCCAAATTCATTCCTTTATGATCTGAGAAAGTGTTTTGTATGATTTCAATCTTTTTAAATTTATTGAGACTTACTTTGTGACCCAGCATATGGTCTATCTTTGAGAATGATCCATGAGCACTTGAGAAAAAGGTGTATCCTGTTGTTGTGGGGTGTAATGTTCTATAAATGTCTGTTAAGTCTAATTCATTTGTTGTATTATTCAAATTCTCTGTTTCTTTATCCTCTGTCTAGATGTTGTGTCCATTGATGAGAGTGGGGAATTGAAGTCTCCAACTATTATGGTAGATGTGTCTATTTCTCTTTTCTGTGTTTGCCACATGTATTTTCGAGCATTCTGGTTCGATGCATAACTATTTTTGATTGTTATATCTTCATGCTGAATTGTTCCTTTTATTAATACATAGTGTCCTTCCTTGTCTCTTTTAACTGTTCTACATTTGAAGTCTAATTTGTTGGATATTAGTATAGCTTCTCTTACTCTTTTCTGATTGTTATTTGTATGAAATATCTTTTCCCAACATTTCACTTTCAACCTATGTTTATCCTTGGGTCTAAGATGTGTTTCCTGTAGACAGCATATGGATGGGTCCTGTTTTTATATCCATTCTGCCATTCTATGTCTTTTGATTGGAGAGTTGAATCCATTAACACTTAGTGTTATTACTGTATGGGTAGTACTTTCTTCTAACATTTTGCTTTTTGGATTTTATATGTCATATTTAATTTTCCTTCTTTTTACCTTTACTCATTGTCTTCCTTTCCACACTATTCTCCACACCTCCCTCTTCTGTCTTTTCATATCTGTCTCTAGTGCTCCCTTTAGTATTTCTTGCAGAGTTGGTCTCTTGGTCACAAATTCTCTCAGTGATTTTTTGTCTGAGAATGTTTTAATTTCTCCCTCATTTTTGAAGGACAATTTTGCTGGATATAGAATTCTTGCTTTGCAGTTTTTCTCCTTTAGTAATTTAAATATGTCATCACACTGTCTTCTTGCCTCCATGATTTCTGCTGAGAAATCTATGAAGTCTTATTGGGTTTCCCTTGTATGTGATGGATTGCTTTTTTCTTGCTGTTTTCAAGATTCTCTCTTTCTCTTTGACCTCTGACATTCTGATTAATAAGTGTCTTGGAGTACGTCTATTTGGATGTATTCTCTTTGAGGTACGCTGCACTTCTTGAATCTGTAATTTTAAGTCTTTCATAAGAGTTGGGAAATTTTCAGTGATAATTTCCTCCATTAGTTTTTCTACTCCTTTTCCCTTCTCTTCTCCTTCTGGGACACCCACTACACATATATTTGTGCGCTTCGTATTGTCATTCAATTACCTGAGTCCCTGCTCATATTTTTCTATTTTTCCCTATAGTTTCTGTTTCTTGTCAGATTTCAGATGTTCCATCCTCCAGTTCACTAATCCCATCTCCTCCCTCTCAAAATCTACCATTGTAGGTTTCCATGGTTTCTTTTATCTCTTCTACTGTGTCTTTCATGCCCATAAGTTCTTTGATTTGTTTTTTCAGAATTTCCATTTCTTCTTTTTGTTCATTCCTTGCCTTATTTATATCCTCCCTCAATTCATTGATTTGGTTTTTGATGAGGATCTCCATGTGTGTTCATATATTATGAATTAATTGCTTCAGCTCCTCTACCTCATTTGGATTGTTTGTTCCTTTGATTGGGCCATAGCTTCAATTTTCCTGGTGTGATTTGTTATTTTTTGCTGGCATCTAGACATTTAATTACCTTAACTAGTTTATTCTGGAGATTGCTTTCTCTTCCTTTACCTAGGGTTTTCTTGTGGATGAATTTGTTGTCTATCTGTTCTTTGACATTCAGTTCAGCTTATTCTGGACCTCTAGCTTAGGTTTTGTTTAACAGAGGAGAATTTTTCTGTTCTTGTTTTCTTGTTTCTTGCCCTGCCTATATGGTGCCTTCCCTCCCCCCACCTTTAGGAGGATCTGCTTAGGTATTATAGACCCCAGCCGGACTTTCCCAGGCCAAACTGGCCTCCTATCAGGAAGAAAGAGTCACCTGCATCAGTTTTCCCTGAGGGTGAGACCCAGCAGGTTGAAAGACTTTCCTGTGAAGTCTCTCGACTCTGTATTTATTACCCTGCCCAGTATGTGGTGCTTGTCTGCCTGCGGGTCCCACCAGCATAAGATGATGTGGTACCTTTAACTTTGGCAGACTCTCCCTGCTGGGGGCATGATGGAGACAGAGGAGAGGTTGTAGGCTGCTTTTAATGGGTTCAAATGACCAAGTCCTGGTGTCTGAGTTCCTTAAGGGAGGGAGTCCACCTGATTTGGGCTACACCCCTCCCCTGGGGAAGACATAGTTTCCAGACAAGCCCTCAAATGAGCTTCTTTCTGCCTATGCCTAGAGAAGTTGCAGTCTGAGAAGTCCTGCCTCTGAATCCAAAGGCAGTCAAGCCTTTGTAGAAACACAGCCACAAAAACCTCTGTTTCCTTTTTTTTTTTCTTTTTCCATCAGCCCTACCCCTTGGCACTGGGGCAAAAATTAGCGACCTCTGCTTTGACCAGGTTCACTTGAGCTGGGGGCCTATTTTTTGTAGTCAGAATTTGTTAATTAATCCCACAATTGGTGTTTGGTTGGGCTCAGCCCTTGCTGCTGTTAAAGTCTCTTTCCTTTCCCTCTGGGAAGCAGCCCATCGGGGAGGAGCGGCGGCCTCCATGGCTTGGGGAACTCACAATTCTGGGGAGGCTTGCAGCCGGCCCAGCTGGTCCAGACTGGTATACGCTGTGTGTCCGGTCACTGACGTGGCCCCAGAAGCTGTTCTGTACTGTTTCTGGTTATTTAGTAGTTGTTCTGGAGGACAAACTAAAACGCGCGCATTGTTAAGCCACCATGTTGGCCCGGAACTCTTTATCAATGTTTTAAACAATTGCTGTATGAGGTAATGCTCACTTTCATAACTTCAGAACTTTAGCTCTGAGTCTCAGGGGTCACACAAATACCCAAAGTTCCAGGGAATGACTAGATTATACACAAAGAGCTCCGCATTTCAGGATTTAGTAATCATAGTTAAAATTCTGGAATAGATGTGACTGTTGTAAGGGTTTACAATCTAGAAACCTTAACAATATGTCTTCATCTGATAAACTATGCTCTCATTTTCAATTCTCAGAGTTTGTACATTATACTAGTCCATATTAGTGAGGCATTATAAAATGTGTTTTTCATGTCTGGCTTGTTTCACTCAATATTCTGTCCTCAAGGTTCATTCACCTCATTGCAACCTTCACACCTTGATTCCTTCCTGCAGTTGCTCAATAGACTTATATCACAGTTTACCCTTCCTGTCTTCAGTTGATGTACCCATAGACAATCTCCATCCATTGTAAATTGTGGACACTGCCACCATAGACACCAGTGTGCAACTGTCTATTTGTGCCCTAATCCCTGTTCCTCTGAGCATACACCTAAATGGTAACCCCACCCCAGTCTCTCCTATGGAATCAACACACTGCCCTCCAGAGGTTTGCACCACTCTACTTCCCTACCAACAGTGACTAGGTACATCTCTTCCTCCATGTTTTCTCCAGCACTTGTATCTCTCTGTTCACTTTACAACAGTTTCATTCATATATCATACATTCCAACCTAAAAAAAAATATCAATTGTTCCCAGCTATGCCTTCATTCCACAATCCATATGAGGGCAATTCCACTTCTTCTACAAAAAATTCCATATACCCCACTTATTGATATTTAGCTTTGGAATACTGCCTTTGTTACATTCAATTGAAGCTTATTACCATATGTGCTGGTTTGAAAGGAAGCATGTCCCCTAAGAAAAGCCATGTTTTAATATAAATCCCATTTCATAAAGGTAGAACAATCCCTATTCAATACTATATGTTTGAAAGTGTGATTTGATCATCTCCCTCATTGTGATTTAGTCAAGAGTGGTTGTTAAACTGGATTAGGGGATGACATGTCTCCACCCATTTGAGTGGGTCTTGATTGGTTTATTGGAGTCCTATAAAAGAGGAAATATTTTGGAGAATGAGAGATTCAGAGAGAGCAGAGAATGCTGCAGCACCACGAAACAGAGAGTCCACCAGACAGTGACCTTTGGAGATGAAGAAGGAAGATGCCTCCCGGGAAGCTTCATGAAACTGGAAGCCAGGAGAGAAAGCTAGCAGATGATGCCATATTCGCCATGTGCCCTTCCAGCTGAGAGAGAAGCCCTGACTGTGTTCGCCATGTACCTTCTCACTTGAGATAGAAACCCTGGACTTCATCAGCCTTCTTGAACCAAGGTATCTTTCCCTGGATGCCTTTGATTGGACATTTCCATAGACTTGTTTTAGTTGGGACATTTTCTTGGCCCTAGAACTGTAAACTAGCAACTCATTAAATTCCCCTTTTAAAAAGCCATTCCATTCCTGGTGTATTGCATTCCAGCAGCTAGAAAACTAGAACACCATGTTACTGTTAACTATAGACACTAGTTTGCATGGATTGTATTTTATCCCCCTAAAGCATCCCATAGTCAGCACCTTACAATGTTGACATTCATTTGTTCTCCATCATGAGAAAAACTTACTTATATTTGCATACTTAATCGACATCATTGTTCATTATAGGCATTACTAAATTATATGGCCCCAGCCTTTCTCCTCTATCTTTTCTATAGGGTGTCATGCATGCCCCTAGCCTACCTGCCTCAACCATATTCACACTCAGCTTCATTCAGTGTACTTACAATATTGTGCTACCATCAGATAGTATTGTGCTATCCATTTCTGGATTTTTATAATCAATACTGTAAAACATTCTGTATTCCATAAGCATCAAATGCCCAATCTTTACCCTTTTTCTATATCCTGCTAACCTGTGTTTTCAATTTTAACTCTCAAAATTTACTCATTAATGTTAGTTCATAATAGTGAGACCATAATGTATTTGTTTTTGTGATTCTGGCTAATTTAACTCAGCATAATATGCTCAAGGTTCCTCCATGTTGTTACATGCTGCATGACTTTATTCTATCTTACAGACATATAATAGTCCATCATATGTATATACTACAGTTTGTTTAGCCACTTGACAATTAATGGACATTTGGGCTATTTCCATCACTTGGCAATCATGTATAATGCTGCTATAAACACCAGTGTACAAATGTCTGTTTGTGTCCTTGCCTTCAGTTCCTCTGAATATATACCTAGGAATGGAATCACTGGATCATATAGCAATTCTATACTTGACTTCTGAAGGAACAAACAAACTGCCTTCCAGAGGGGTTGTACCATTCTCCATTCTCATCAATAGTGTATAAGTGTGCCCCTTTCTCCACATCCTTTCCAGCACTTGTGTTATCTGTTTTTTCTTTTAATAATGGCATTTTAGTGTGTGTGAGATGATATCACATTGTGGTTTTGATTTTCATTTTCCTAATAGCCAGTGAGGCTGAGCATCTTTTCATATATTTTTTAACCATTTGTATTTCCTCTTCAGAAACAGTGTCTATCCATGTCTGTTCTAGTTTGTAAGCTGCCAGAATGGGATATACCAGAAATGGAACAGCTTTTAAAAAGGGGAATTCATTAAGTTGCAAGTTCACAGTTCTAAGGGTATGAAAATGTCCAAATTAAGGCACCCACAAGAGATTTCTTTCATTCAAGAGAGGCTGATGAATTTAGAGTTTCTCTCTCAGCTGGAAGGATACATGACAAAGTCTACTAGTTTTCTCTCCTGGCTTCTTGTTTCATGAAGTGTCTCCAGGGGCATTTTCATTCTTCATCTCCAGAGTTCTCTGGCTGTGTAGGCTTTGTGCTTTTTACAAAATGGTTCCCTCTTAAAAGGCTCCAGTAAACAACCCCAGCTTGAATGGGTGGGTACACATCTCCATGGAATCCATCTAATCAAAAGTTACTACCCATAATTGGGTTTGCCACATCTCCATGGAAACAACAAAAAATATCCTCCCCAGCAATCCTGAATGAGGATTAAAAAACTTGGCTTTTCTGGGGTACACAACAGATTCAAACTGGCACAATGTCTTTTGCCCACTTTTGTTGGGTTGTTTGTCTTTTGAATTTTCACTGCAGAATATCTTTATATAGTCTGGATATTAAACCTTTATTTGATATATAGTTTCCAAATACTGTCTCACATTGCACAGGCTGCCTTTTGACTTTCCTGACAGAGGTTTTGATGCATAAAATTGTTTAATTTTGAGGAGATCCCATTTATCAATTTATTTTTTCATTACTCACACTTTTGGTAAGATGAAATTTAGGAAACAACAAGATTTATAAAATATTTCCCTACATTTTCTTCTGAAAGTTTGATGGTCTTAGCACTAGCATATAGGTCTTTGACATATTTTGAGTTAACTTTTGTATAAGGTGTAAGATATGGGTCCTCTTTCATTCCTTTGGATATGAATATTCAGTTTTCCAAACACCATTTATTGAAGAGGCTGCATTATTCTGGTTGAGTTGGCTTGACCGCTTTAAAAAAAGATTAATTGTCCATAGATGAGAGGGTCTATTTCTTAACATTCAATTTGATTCTGTATCAATAGATATGCTGATAGATATATTGGTATATATCTATATTGATAGATAGATAAAGTATGTACCTATACTGATAGATAGATAGACAAAGATAGATATACTGAAACAGCATATCTATCTTTATGCCAGTACCATGATGTTTTGACCACTGTAGCTCTGTAATATGCTTTAAAGTCAGATAGTGTGGGACCTCTCATTTCATTCCTCTTACTCAAGATATTTTTAGCTATTCAAGGCCCCCAGCTCTTCCAAATAAATGTATTCATTGCTTTACCTGTCTCTGCAAAGTAATTTGTTGGAGGATTTAATTGATATTGCGTTGAATCTATAAATCAATTTGGGTAGAATTGACATCTTAACTATACTTAGTCTTCCAGTTCATGAACACGCTATGTCCTTACATCTATTTCAGTCTTCTTTGGTTTCCTTTAGTAAATTCTTACAGTTTTCTGTGTATAGGTCTATTGTGTCCTTGGTTAAATTGTTCATAAATATTTTATTGTTTTGGTTGCTATTGTAAATGAATTTTTTTCCTTATATCTTTCTCAGAATGCTCATTACTAATTATACAAACTCTACTGATTTTTGACTGTTGCCTTTGTATCCTATCTCTTTGCTGTACTTATTAATTAGCTTTATTTGCTTTGGTGTAGATTTTTTCAGGATTTTTGACATATAGTTTAATGTCATTGGCAAACAGTGAATGATTACTTCTTTTCTAATTTGGATGCATTTTATTTCTCTTTCTTGTCTAATTGTTGTAGCTACAGCTTCCAGTGCAATGTTCAATAACAATGGTGGCAGCAGGCATCCTTGTCTTGTTTCTGATCTTAGAGGGAATGCTTTCAATCTTTCTCTTTTAATTTGATGTTACCTGTGGATTTCTCATATATTCCCTTTATCATGTTGAAGAAGTTCCCTTCTATTCCTGTACTTTGAATAGTTTTCACCTAGAAAGGATGTTGAATTTTGTCAAATGCCTTTTTGCATCAACAGAGATGATCATGTGGGTTTTCTACTTTGATTTATTGATGTGGTGTATTACATTAATGGATTTTCTTGTGTCGAATCACCCTTGAATACCTGCAATAAGTTCCACTTGGTCATTGTACTGGTTTACTAAAGCTGCTGGAATGCAATATACCAGAAAAGGAATAGCTTTTAGAATGGGAATTTATTAAACTACAAGTTTACAACTTCAAAGGCCATCAAAATATCCAAACTAAGGCATCCAGAGAAAGATACCTTGACTCAAGAAAAATTGATGGCATGGAACACCTCTGTCAGCTGGGAAGATACATGGCTGGCATGTGCTGGTCATTGTTCCCAGTTCCATTGCTTCCAGATTCTCATGCCTGTAGCTTCCTCTCTAACCTTCTGTTGGACTTCACTTAGCTCCTCTGGGACATAACTCAGGATTCTGGTTTGCTTAACATCTCATCGAAAGGATCATGAGATGTCTGCTGTGCTATGCATCTCCAAATATCTGCATCTTTTTTGGCTCTGAAGTATTTGTTCCTCAAGCATCTGTGGGCTCTCTTGACTCCTGGAGTCTCTGAGGTTATCTGCATTTGAGGTTTCTTCAAATGTTCCCTCTTTTAAAGGACACCAGCAAACTAATCAAGACCCACTTTGAATGGACAGAGTCATATCTCTAATCAAAATGTCACACCATAATTGGGTGTGTCACATGTACATGGAAACAATCCAATCAAATGTTCACACCCACAACTGGGTGCATCACATCTCCATGGAGAAATCCAAATAAAAGTTTTCATCCTAAACCATAGGTCTATCCTCACAAGATTGGATTAGGGAAGAAAACATGGCTTTTCTGGGGTACACAACAATTTGAAACCAGCACAGGCACGGTATATATGTCTTTTAATGTGCTACTGGATTCAATTTATGGGCATTTTATTGAGGATTTTTGCATCTAGATTCATGAAAATGATTGATCTGCAATTTTATTTTCTAGTAGTATCTTTCTCTGGCTTTAATTAGAGTGATGAGGTCTTTATGGAATGAGTTAGTTAGCTTTCCCTCCTCTTCAAATTTTTTGAAGTGTTTGAACAGGATTGGTACTAATTCTTTCTTGAATGCTTAGAATTCATAAGTGAACCCATCTGGTCCTGGACTCTTCTTTTAGGGGAGCTTTTTGATCACTGATTCAATCTCTTTACTTGTGATTGGTTTGTTGGGGTCATCTATTTCTTCTTGAATCAATGCTGACTGTTTATGCTTTTCTAGGACGTTGTTCATTTCATATAGATTGTCCTGTTTACTAGACTATAGTTGCTCATATTATCCTCACATTATTGCCTTTATTTATTGAAAGCAGACATTATGGCCTCCCTTCTTTTCTGACATTATTTATTTTCATCCTCCCTTTTTATATCAGCCTCACTAAGAGTCTACTAACTATTTTTTTTAATTTTCTCAAAGAATCAACTTCTGGTTTTGTTAACACTCTCTATGTTTTTCATGTTCTCAATTTCCTTTAGCTCTGCTCTAATCTTTATTTCTTTCCTTCTATTTGTTCTGGGGTTAGTTTGCTGTTCTTTCTCTAGTTTTTCCAGGTGTACAGTTAATTCCTTGATTTTTGCTCTTTCTTTTTTTTAATATATGCATTTAGGGCAACAAATTTCCCCCTCAGCACTGCCATTGCTGCATTCTATAAGTTTTGATATATTATGTTTTCATTTTCATTTGCCTTGAGGTATTTACTGATTTCTCTTGTAATTTCTTCCTTGACCCAATGTTGTTTAAGGGTGTTTTTTACCCTCCATATATTTTTGCATTTTCCAGCCATATGCCTAGAATTGATTTCCAACTTCATCCCATTATGAGCCAAGATAACATTTTGTATAATTCCAATGTTTTAAAATTTATTGAGACTTGTTTTTTGATCTACCATGTGGTCTATCCTGGAGATTGATCCATGAGCAGCTGAGAAAAATGTGCAGCCTGCTGTTGTGTGGTGCAATGTTCTGTAAATATCTGTTAAGTCTAGCTCATTTATTACATCTTTCAAAATCTGTTTCTTTATTGATATTCTATCTGGATGTTTTATCCATTGATGACAGAAGTTTATTGATATCTCCAACTATTTTTGTAGAGGTGTTTACTTTTTCCTTCAGTGTTGTCAGTGTTTGCCTTGTGTTTGGGGGCATTCTGGCTTAGTGAATTAATATTTATGATTTTATAGCTTCTTGATGAATTGTTCCTTTTATTAATACATGCTGTCCTTCCTTGTCTCTTTTAATTGCTTTACATTTAAAGCCTAATTGGTCAGATAGTAGTATTGTTACCCCTGCTCTTTTCTGGTTGTTGTTTGTTTCAAATATCTTTTTCCAGCCTTTCACTCTCAATCTGTTTTTGTCCTTAGGTCAAAAGTGAGTCTTTTGTAGACAGCATATATCTGAGTCCTGTTTTCTAATCCATTCAGCAGTCTATGCCCTTTGAATGGGTGTTTATTCCATTAATGCATAATGTTATTACTATAAAGGCAGTGCTTCCTTCTACCATTTTGTGTTTTATATATTATATCTTGTCTTGTTCTCTGTTTTTACCCTCTCTGATAGTCTTCATTTCTACAGTATTCTGAAGATCTCTCTCTCCGGTCTTTTCCTATCTGCCTGTATTTCTCCTTTTGGTATTTCTTGTAGGGTTTTTCCCTTATTCACAAACTTTCTTAGTGGCTGAAAATATTTTAACCTTCCCTCAGTTTTGAAGGTTGTTTTTACAAATATGGAGTTCCTGATTAGGAATCTCCTGCTTTCGCATCTTAAATATATCATAACACTACTTTCTGGTCTCCATGGTTTCTGCTGAGAAATCCACACATAGTCTTATTGATATTCTCTTGATTGTGATAGATTGCTTTTCTCTTGAGGCTTTCGGACATCTCTGTCTGTCTTTGACTTTTTTATTTTTGCTACAAATGAAAACTTTAAAGTCCAACAAAGCCTTCCAACTTAATATTGCACAAATATGAAGATATAAATAGCAAAATGAATATGTAGGGATAATACAAGTATGGGTCACATTTAGATTTGTGTTAATCTCCATGTAATCTACATTAAGAAGAAGGGAGTCTAGCTATGGGTATGTCAATTTTATTAATCTTCTCAAAGAAGCAAATTTGGTTTTATTAATTTCCTCTATTTTCCCCCCTTTTCATTATTTTCTGCTATAATCCTTGTTCTTTCTTTCCTTCTTCTTGCTTTGGAATTAGTTTGCTTTTTTTCTCCATTTTTTTTTGAGTTGTTCAGTTAAGTCATAGCTTTTAGCTCTTTTTACCTTTGTAATGTAGGCATTTAGGGCTATAAATTTCCCCCTCACCTTTGCCTCCAAAGCATACCATAAGTTTTGATATGTTGTATTCTTGTTTTCATTACTCTCAAGAGATTTAGAGTTTCTCCTACAATTTTTTTATTTGACCCACTGATTATTCAAGAGTGTGCTTTCAACCTCCATATATATGAATTTTATAGTTGTCTGTTATTGATTTCTTGCTTCATTCTTTTATAGTCAGAGAACGTGCTTTGCATATCTTCAGTCTTTTCAAATTTATTAAGAGCTGCTTTGTGTCCCAGCATATGATCAATCATAAAGAATGTTCCACGAGCATTTGAAAAGAATGTATATGCTGCTGTTTTGGGATGCAGTGTGATATATTTGTCTGTGAGGTCTAGTAATTTATAATATTATTTAGGTGATCTTATAACATTTTTGCATTTAAAATATGTTTTCCCTGATAATTAATATTGCTATCCCAGCCTTTGTTTTTCTTCATTACTACTTGAGTAGAATATTTTTTCCCATCCTTTCACTTTCAACCTATTTGTATCTTTGGGTCTAAGATGAGCCTGTTGTAAACAGTATACAAATGGATAATATTTTTAAATAAAAAATTGTATTTTGACTGGGAAGTGTAATCTATTAACATTCAAAGTTATTTCAGTAAAAGCAGCTCTTACTTCAACCATCTGACTTGGTTTTTATTTGTCAGATCTATTTTTTTCTCTTTCTGTCTTTTACGTTACCCTTTCTAATACTCTCCAATTCTGTATCCTTCTCCAGACCTCTCACTCCTGTCTTTTTCTATTCAGTCTTCAGAACTCTCTTTAGTAGTTCTCATAGGACCAGTCTCTTTTAATGAAGTCTCAGCTTCTGTTTATCTGTGAATATTTTAAACTCTCCCTCATTTTTGATGGACAGCTTTGCTGGATACAGAACTCCAGGCTGGCAATTTGACTCTTTGAGTACTTTAAAGATATTATACCATGCCTTCTCATCTCCATTGTATCTGATGAGAAACCAGCACTTATTCTTATTTGGCTTCCCTTGTATATGGTCTTATTTGGCTTCCCTTCTGTGTCGTGAATCATTTTTTTCTTGCTACTTTCAGAATTATCTCCTTCTCTCTGGCATTTATGAGTCTGATTCTATGTGTCTTGGAGTATGTATTAGTTTGGAAGTTGACAGAATGTGATATACCAGAACTCGAATTGCTTTGTAAAAGGAGAATTTAATAAATTACAGCTTTACAGCTCTAAGCCTATAAAAATGTCCAAACTAAGGCATCCAGTAAAACATACCTTAATTCAAAGAAGGTGAATGGGTCAGTAACACCTCTGTCAGCTGGGTAGTCAGATGGCTGGCATCTGCTGGTCCCTTGTCCTGGGCTCCATTGCTTTTAAACCCTGTTCCCCTGGGGGTTCCTTGCTTTGTTTCTCTGGGGCTGGCTATCAACTCTTGGCTTCCCTTGGCTCTCTCAGCTTCTGTCTTGCTTAACATTTCATGGTGATATCTGCTGGGCTCCAAGCATCTCCAAATGTCCATGTCTCTATTGTCTAAGTGTCAGCATTTGTATCAACTCTGCTTCGAAGTTTCTGCTGGCTCTGAGGCTTTTGTCATTTTTCCAATATGTTTCCTCTTTTAAAGGATTTCAGTAAACTAATCAAAACCTACCTGAAACGGGTGGAGTTATATTTCCATCTAAATGGTCATATCCACAATTGGCCACAGCACATTTCCATGGAGATAATCTAATCAAATATTCCAGCTACAGTATTGAATCAAGATTAAAATACTGGCTGCTTCCACAAGATTGGATCAGGATTAAAACATAGCTTTTCTGGGGTGAGTAATAGTTGAAGACTTAATACCTAATACATAATACAAATGCATGCATAATACATAATACTTAATTACTTAATATATAACACCTACAAATGCTAACTAAAATTTTTATTAACATACCAATAAAATATATCTAAGAGCATCTTATGACTCAGTTTATTCAAATGTTTGATTTAACTAGAAGTAAAATTCATTTTGTTGTTTACAAGTCTTCCACAATAATAGTGAGGATTATTCCCAGATATTTTGTGTTTCATTAGTGTTTTCAAAATATATCTCCATCTGCAGATTATTAGTAATTGTTGAAAGTGATTTGAAAGATATTGACTTTTCATTTTTACCTTTGTATATATTTTAAATTATATGTTATACTATTGCACATGAATTACTTCCATATGAAAATATGATTATATCATAAATTCCTTTATAGTAATTATATATTTAGTTCTTTTTCATCTGTTATAGTTGTACCCTGATCACAAAACTATACCTCATAATTCTGAAAATTGAAAGCATTCCTCTCTATTTCCAGTTCCTAGTAAATATAACACTTAATGTTTTGTCAAGTACACTATTGTGTATTAATTTTTCATTTATATGCTCTGCTTTTCAGAGTAATGGCTACAAAAGAATTTAGTAAAGCATCAAGACATTCAATTAATTGGAATATGGAAAAGGATTTTACGTAAACAATATATAGCCAGTTGGAACTTTTAATAGGGAAAATATTATTTAAGAAAACAACAAAAATAAAATTTTAGGAATAATCTGAACAATGCATTCATAAAACTTTTTTTGAAAGAAAATAGATGTAAAGATATTGAAAAATATTCCTTGTTCCTGGGTTTTTCAGATGTCCATTTCTCCTAAGTGAAATATAAGTTGAACAAAACCGTAACAAAAAAAACATTTTAATATATAATACAACCTAACTTTAAAGTTCATATGGAAAATTGAATGTGTAAGAATATACAGGAAAAAGTCCTAGAATATATGATCTATGTGAAGAAAAGCCCTACCAGATATTGACAAATACTTAAACAACTCCATAACGTACAAACAATGTAGCAATAGTTCATAAATGGAGATAGACCATTGCAGTCAAATAGGAATTCCAAAATAAACACAATCACACATGGAAATTAGGTATATAATAAAGATGGAGTCTCTTGTCACAAAGGAAGTGGTGTATTGCTCATGAACTCAGTACTATTTCTTCATTGGCATTCCATTATGTTCAATAAATGGATGACAAAAAAGAATCGAAGATGAATTACAGTTTCTAAACTGTGTGATTATGTGAATAATAATTATATTAAATAGGAAAACATTGACTCAATGCAGAAAAGAGATTAAATATATTTTGAATAAGATGGTTTTGTGGTTCTAATCAGATGTTGGGAATATTAGCCTACAGGTATTAGTGTATCTAGCTTTATGCAAATATTTAGGTAGTATCAACATATAGGTTGGAATTGAATTTGTTTGCACATTGGATGCCCAGGAAAAAATGGATAAACCACAAAGTACACAAAGTTAAAGTATAAAAAGGAAAACTCTGGAAAATACCAATATTGGAAAGATAAAAGAATTTTACAAAAAATATGAACTTTAGGAAAATGCTAGAAAAACCAAATAGGGATTTTTCAAAAGAGCGGTCCAATATGCTGAAAGTCTAATAAAGTCAAATAAAGAAGGACCAGAATAATACCTTGATGTTGGCCAATCAGAAATCATTGGTGACTATTGAAGAGGCAATTTTTTTGGTATGCTGTATGGTGGGGGTCACATTTCATCATTTCATTCTTTTTTTTTTCTTTTTTGTGGGGTGGTGTGGGGGAAGTGCTTGGGCTGGAAATTGAATTGAACCTGGGTGTCCCACATGGCAGGTGAGAATTCTACCACTGAACCACCCTTGCACCCTGTGAAGAGGCAGTTTTAATTACTTGGACGTGAGTTCCTTCTCTCCTTTCCTACTATGCTCTTAAGCACCTCTTATTTTTGAATCAACATTTCTGGATGGTTTTACATTATCTGCACTGATTTAAGTTTAAATCTGACTCTGGAGGTCTTTTTGGATTTATCAGGGACAGCATTTTAAATTTAGGTAGCACTTTCTCTGAATAAATGGTGCAATTTTTTCTGGCTTCCACCTAGTTCTGAGGCTCTGGTCACTCTCAGTTCCATTCTTCAGACTCTTTTACCACTCCACCAAAACTCCAGGAGTTCATTTGGAAGAGTTTGAATTAGTTCCTGTTTGACATCACATCTGGTCCATGGGAAAACCCTCCATAACCTGCACCCCTTCACATGCTGAGGTTAAGAGTCACCATGACTTATGAGAAACCTCCTTCTTACCTTCTCCTCAAATGCCACCCTCTCTTTTTTCCTATCTTCCCTAGTCCACTATACCTTTCTAACTATTTAGTTTATACTGTAGGATGAAACAAAATACATATGTGTCCTTTGGAACCAAGATTTTCAGTGTAGGAGAAGGGGTATAGAAACATAGAATGGGGACAAAGAGGGAGATTGTTGTGGTGGTTTATTAGAAATAGAAGTATTGGTATGTCTATATATATATATATAAGATGCCCACTAAGAGACACAGTATCAGATATTTGTCCTAACTGCCAAAAATATACAATTTCAATTTAATCATGATAAAACAATCAGAAAAATTTATACTTAGGGACATTCAGCAAACAACAGACCTGTATACTTTTAAATTTCCACAAAAGATTAAGATGAACAGATAGAAATTAATCTTGACTAAAGAATCATACATGAATCTTGATTTAGTCATGGATTTTAAAATTTTAATGAACATAAATGCTTTTTAAAAATACATTTCATACCTCTGTTCATTGGAAGACACCAGAAGCAGTGATGTATGAAAAGCAGTAAGCAAACCTAACATGCAGATATTAGTTTCTGAATACCATTGTGCTATCATAATAGGCGCTTCTTGGTGAAGTAGCTGATGTTGGATCCACGGGAAAGCAATTTCAAGACAAGCCCAAAAAGTAAAACAACAACAACAACAACAACAACAACAACAACAACAACAAAAAAGGGTGGAGCATGTCTAAGGGAAATTGAGGAGAGCTTGAAGGACATCTACAGTTCAAATTTTGGACAATGGGAGCATCAAAAATTGACTATATGAAAGTATTACACAACAATTTTTAAAAGAGTACTGATGAGTTATTAGAAATAGCTTTAAAATATTGTGAGTTCAATGCAAATCCTATACAAATCTTTAGGTCTACACACCACCCATTGTGGAAATGCAAATTAAAACCAAAATGAGATACCACGAAACACCTAATACAATAGTTAAGTTAGCAAAAATAATAAAAAAGCTGGCAGTTTCAGATCCCCCAGAGAATGAAGAAAATCAAAATCTCTCATGCATCATTGGAGGAAATGTCAAATAGTACAGCCTGCCTAAAATATATTTGGCCGATTCTTTAAAAATTAAACATGTACTTATGAAAAATTTCAGCAGTTGCACACTTTTAGCATCTACCCCAAATATATGAAAACTTATGTAGCACAAAAACCTGTGTATGAATGGTCATAGAAGCTTCATTTTTCATAGCCCAGACTGTCCCCAGATGTTCTTCAACATGTAAATATTGAAATAAATTGTGATATAGTCATATGTTGTTGATTATAATTTCTTAATTGTAAGTTAAAAAAACTCAAAGTATGGAAAGCATGAAAACATTTGCCATTAAATATTAAATATAGAAAAGCTTTGGAAAGCACAGCTGGAGTAACAATTTCTGGTAAATTCATCAAAATATGCTGAACCATCAAGTGAAATGTTATTAAATGTCATTGAATTACACAAAATAAAAACACTAGACAAAAATCTCTGTTTTATCAGTTTGAGCCTGTAGTTATTTTTGTCGTCTTTTTGTATAATTCTATGATATATCATCTTATGGATAGAATCATGTAATTGTCACCAAACTCAAGTTTTGGCCAGTTCTTTCACCACAAAGGAACTCATTTGTATTATTCCTCTTGTTCACCCCATCTGTCCCTTACCTAATCCCTAATAATACCATATGGAAGCATTTGAGATTTTTTTTTAATCAGTATAATGTCCCTGAGACCCATCAAAGTTGTTGCAGTATCAGTATTACATTTCTTTTCATTGCTGAGTCATGCATGAAAACACCAGTAAAATATAAGTAATCTTTGTGGTCTGCTAGTTGTAACGGGCCTATGTCAATTTTCTGGTTTTGACAATGTACTATATTAATGGAAAATTTTTTGTGAATTTATAAATGCAAAACTTTAAAATACAATGATTTTTAGACAAAGATAGTAACAGAGGGAGATGAGAAAACTCTGCTCCATGTGGATGTCAACTAATAAATATAGAATGTATTATAGAATATGGAAGTCAGTATTTGAGAATCATAAGTCTGGTAAAGTCATCAGTATAAGCTAGAACATTAAGGTGAAATGTTACTGAAGAAGAGGATATTCACAGGGAAAAGTCACCTTAAGAGTGAAGACATCTGAGAGATACCACTTTAGCCAAGTGACCAGGACTAATATCACAAATAATGAAAAGAATGACCTCATGGCATTCTCATAAGATGCCCATTAAGTGACACAATATCAGATATTTGTCCTAATTGCCAAAAATATGCAATTTCAATTTAATCATGATAAAACAATCAGAAAACTTTATACTTAAGGACGTTCAGCAAACAACAAACCTGTATACTTTTAAATTGCCACAAAAGATTAAGATGAACAGATAGAAAGTAATCTTGACTAAAGAATCATACATGCATCTTGATTTAATCACGGATTTTAAACAAAGCTAAAATGGAGATTTGATTATCAGCTGTGGATTACACAGCAGTATTTCACTCACATTAATTGTATTGGTTTTGGAGGAAAATTACCTTGTACCTTGGAAAATGCTGAAACATTTAGAAATTAAGTGTCGTGCTATCTGCAACTTACTCTCTACTGATTCACAATGAAAGGGAGAGAGAGAGAAAGAGAGAGAGACAGAGAGAGAGAGAGAGAGAGAGAGAGAGAGAGA
>PVIY010012351.1:0-62163 GCA_004026745.1 Myrmecophaga tridactyla | reverse complement strand
TATTCACTAATGTCAGTTCATATCAGTGAGACCATACAGTATTTGTCCTTTAGTTTTTGGCTAGTCTCACTCAGCATAATGTTCTCAAGGTCCATCCATGTTGTTACATACTTCAAAAGTTTATTCTGTCTTAAAGCTGCATAATATTCCATCGTATGTATATACCACAGTTTGTTTAGCCACTCGTCTGTTGATGGACATTTTGGCTGTTATCATCTCTTTGCAATTGGAAATAATGCTGCTATAAACATTGGTGTGCAAGTGTCCGTTTGTGTCTTTGCCCTTAAGTCCTCTGAGTAGATACCTAGCAATGGTATTGCTGGATCATATGGCAATTCTATATTCAGCTTTTTGAGGAACCGCCAAACTGCCTTCCACAGCGGTTGCACCATTTGACATTCCCACCATATATATATATATATGTACCCCAGAAAAACACATTCTTAATCTTAAGAATAAGAATATATAGAGAAATAGTATATTTTGAGTTTCATTTTCTGTTTAATAATGCTAGTCTGTAGAAATAATATTCATTTTTGTATAATAATATTATATCCTGTAACCCTGCTTATTAGATTTGACAGGGTATATTTTTGTTTTTAAGATTCCTTAGGGTTTTCTATAGGGATGATTATCCTGTCTGTAAATGAGTAACATTTTATTTCCTTTCCAATTTGAATACTTGTTTCAATTTTTCTTGTCTTATTGAACTTTTGGTACCTCCAACACAATGATGATGATAAATAGGAGTAAGGGTTTATCAGCTTATCAATTATATTAATGGTTTCAAACTTTGATGTCGCAAGTTCTCCTCTATTGTTTGTATGTTTTCTGTATCATTGCTTGGTACCTATTTTCTTCTTTCTATTTTGAATTTGATATAAATATAATAATAATATAATATAATAATATATATAAAATACATAAATTTATATATAAATTTATAATGTATAAATATAAAATATTATATCGTATATAATATAATAATATAAATATAATACAAATAATATAAATTTGAATCCAAAAAATTTCAACTCAAAGAAGACACACGAGGAAAAACGAGCAAAGAATAAGTGGTACAAATAGAAAACAATAGCAAGATATAGTATTAAACGCAGTCATAGCAATAATTACATTAAATTTAAATGGACTAATTTTAATTTTAAAAGATATCTAATTTAAAAAGCAAGGCACAAGTATATGCTGCTTATAAGTGAAACACATTGAATATAAACATATAAATTGTAAATTTTTGGATTCAAATTTATATTACCAATAGTTAACTAAGTCTTTTTAGTAGTTACTTTAAGAATTCCAAAGTGCTTCCTCTCCATTATAGCTTTACTACCTCATCTTTTGTGCTATTGTTCCCAAAAAGTTTTCCTCCACATGCTATAAACCCTATTAGATGTTATTGTTATTTTCAACTTAAACAACTATCTTCACACACATATTTACCATTTCTAGACGGTTCAATACTCTGTATAGATCTGAATTTCCACCTAGTATCCTGTTTCTTTAGCCTGAAGAACTTCAACATTTCTTGAATTTCAGGTATACTGCTGATAAATTCATGCAGCATTTGTACAAATGTTTTTAATTTTCTTTCATTTTGAAGTATATTTTAGCTAAATATAGAATTGTAGGGTGTCTTTTTCTTTCAAAAATACCTTGCTTTAAGAATAGGCTAAGCCTACTTAAAATTACACCTAAGAGTCACTCCCAAGAGAATCTCTTTTACTGCTCAGATGTAGCCTCTCTCTCTCAGCCAACATGACAAGCAAACTCACTACCCTCACCCTCTCCATGACTCCCAGGAGTGTGGAATTTCCTGGCAACATGGGACAGAAATCCTAGAATGGGCGGGCCACGGTGGCTCAGCAGGCAAGAATGCTTGCCTGCCATACCAGAGGACCCGGGTTCAATTCCCAGTGCCTGCCCATGTTAAAAAAAAAAAAAAGAAAAAGAAATCCTAGAATGAGTTGGGACTCAGCACCAAGGGATTGAGAAAACCTTCTTGACAGAGACAGGAAAGAGAGAAATGAGTTAAAATAAAGTGTCAATGGCTAAGAGATTCCAAACAGCGTTGAGATGTTATCCTGGAGGTTATTCTTACACATTAAATAGATATTACCTGTTTAGTTAAGGCATAACAGAGAAGCTGGAGGGAACTGCCTGAAAATGTAGAGCTGTGTTCCAGTAGCCATGTTTCTTGAAGATGATTGTATAATGATATAGCTTTCGCAATGTGACTGCGTAATTGTGAAAATCGTGTGTCTGATGCTTCTTTTATCTACCTTATGGACAGATGAGTAAAACATATGGATTAAAAATAAATAATAGGGGGAACAAATGTCAAAATAAATTTAATAGACTGAAATGCTAGTGATCAATGAATGGGAGGGGTAAGGGGTATGGTATGTATGAATTTTTTCTGTTTTCTTTTTATTTCTTTTTCTGAATTGACGCAAATGTTCTAAGAAATGATCATGATGTTTTTATCACAACTATGTGATAAAAAAGAACGCTCATATTGTATGTTCACTGGTTTTATTAATAAAAATTTTAAAAAATAGCTTGCTTTGTTTCTTATGAAAAGTCAACAGCAATTCTTATTGTTGTTTCAGTTTGTAAAGTGAAGATTTTTTTCACTGGTTTTCAGCCAGTTGACAGGATGTGCTTAGGAGTATATATATGTGTGTGTTTTTATCCTGCTAGGCATTCACTGAGCTTCTTGAATCTGTGAGTCCATGGTTTTCATCAAATTTAGAAACATTCAATGTTTATTTTCTCATTTTTCACTCTGCCCCTTTTCTTCCCTTCCTTTCCTCTTAAAACTTCTGATCCCCCAAATGTACAAATATTGAAAAGCTTGACACTAAGTCAGAGGTCCCTGGGCTTCATTCATTTTTTTCCAGACTTCTTTCTGATCTTCAGTTTCAATAGTTTTCATTGTCATAGTTTTATATTCACTCACCTTTTTGTATCTTCTATCTAATGTGCTATTAAGCTATTCGAGTGACATTTCATTACAAATATTGCAATTATTTTCAGATCTAGATTTTTTTTTTTTAGTACTTATTTTTCCTCTATATTCCTGGCTTCCTATCATCTTAGAACATATTATGCTAGACATTTTAATGTCTTTTTTGTATAATTTCATGTTCTATTAATCTCTGACTCTCTTTTTATTGAAAAAATTTATGTCTGGTTATAGGTGGCACTTCCTGCTTTGTTACAAATCTAGTAATTATTAAATGGATACTAAGCATTTTTAATACTTTGCTGAACATCTGGATTTTATCATCTTCCTTTCAAGAGTGTTGAATTTTCTTCCAGCAGGCAGTTAGTTTAGTTGCAGATCAACCTAATTTTTTTCAAACTTCTTTTAAAGTTTTGTTTGGGCAGGTCTAGCAAGTCTTTACTCTAGGGCTACATTAACCTTTCTCTTAAGGTATGATCTTTCAGAAATCTTTACTGAAAGCCTGGGGTATTCAAGGAGGCCCCTCCACTATAGATAAACAAAACTTGAATATTTTGAGAACTTTTGCACTCTCTGGTGGTTATTTATTGCACTCATTATATCAACAGTTGTTCCTTCTGTCTGATTTCAAAGATTTTCACATCGTCCATACTTAGTATTCAAATACTGCTCACTACCTCACTTTATGAAAAAAATTGTAAGAGAACATTTTCAGTGTTTTCTTGATCATGATACATGGCCAGGTGGGCTGAGATTATGAATTCATGTAAAAAGGAGTTGTTTGTATTTCCTGACACCCTAAGATCACTGAGAATTGACTTTAAACATTTCCAAGCAAAGCAGAAAACAAGGTAGTAACATCATTAATCATGTTGCATTCCCTCTGTCATATCTGGACAGAGAGTAAACAATGGGAATACAGCAATAGGTAACCAACTTGCAAACCTACCAGGTACACAGGCCTCCAAAAATCTACTTTTCAAATAAACAAAAGCTGAGGGAGTTCATTACCACTAGACTTGCCTTACAAGTAATGATAAGGGGTGTTCTGCACGCTGAAAGGAAAGGACACTAGGTGGTAACACAAGCTGTATGAAGAAATAAAGACCTCAAGTAAGTGAGTATATGGGAAAATATAAATGCCAGTATTATTACAGTTTTCATTTGTAATGCTGTCATTTACTTTTTATATGGCTTAAATTTAAATACATAAAAATTAAGAATAAATTCTTGTTACTGGGTACACAATATATAAAGATGTAATCTGTTACAGAACAACATAAAGGGGAGGGAGAGACATAGGCAAAGATAATGTGGACGCTACTGAAGTGACGTTGGTATGAATATAAATTCAAATGTAATATATTTAGGATGTTAAATGTGATTCCCTTGATAACTATAAAAAGTATCTTTAAAAATTCCCCCTAAAAAAAGGGAAATGATTAGTTAATTAAAAATGGCTCATTGCACTTAGAAAGGTCTCTAAGACTTAAGAAAAAACAATGAGCAAAAAGTTAGAAGTCTTCTCTCATCAATAATTACCTTAAATGTAAATGGATCCCTGCCTCAATCAAGTGGCAGAGTGAGAAGTTTCAGGGGCTCTTTCCCTCCACCCTAACCTCAGAGAAGCTTTGAACACCAGCAAAAACAGGCAGAAACATCTTTCTTAAAGTTCCATAAAATAGTTAAAGGACTGCAATAACAGGGTAAGTGCCGAATCAAGAAAAAGGCTGATTAAAAACAGTAGGCTCTTTTAGAGCCCTGGCTGGTCCTCCCCAACTATTCATAGGTTGTTGCAGATCTGATCCAGGCACCCAGTGCAGACACTTGGACCCAATTCCAGAGGGAGAAGAGTTAACACTTGCACACATACCAGGAGCACACATATCTGGCCCAATGTGTTTGGTGGTGGCTTGAAGGTCTTGAAATTCCAGAAACTGCCCCCGTACAGAGAGCAGTTCACAGAGCTTTTCTACGGAAAACTGTGGGAGAACAATCAAGTGGATGTCTGGGGCAAGAGATTGTTGGTTGTAGGAAATACACCGCAGTGCCCAAGACTGTGAGGAAAACTATTTCCTAAGTAAGAGGGGTTCATTGTATCATATAAATGGAGGATTTTCTAAAGCCACTTCCACATGCCCTGATAAGACACGTATACAGAAAGGATCAGGTAGGCTCCTACACTCTGGCTTGGAGTTGTTCTCTAAACATACTGTATGGATAAGCTCTGAAGAACAGCAGTCACAGAAGCCAGTCTGCAAAGACTCAGAAAAGTGTTTTCGCTTTTGCTTCTTTCCTTTTCTTTATTACCTCTCAGTAAAAAATGAAAGGGCTATTAGTACATTAGCTGGATATAAGCTTAAGGAACACACACTTCAGAGTATAAGTTCCAGCGATTTTATCACCTACTGAGTACATGGTTTCTGTCTGATATGAAGGGAAAGTTCTAGTTACAGGCAGTAGTGAGAGTACCGCAACATGGTGAATGCAATTAATCATGATGAATGGTATGCTTGGGAGAGAGGTTCAGATGGGAAGATTTATATGTGCATGTGTTTCCACAATTAATAAAAAGAAAGATAAGCTAAGAGATAATGACAATTAAACACAATATGTGGTACAGGATGGGATCTAAAAATGGAAAGAAAAGGATCAAAGGGACATTATTGGGCCATAAGAAAAATCTGGAATATAGAATGTTAGATTTATATCAATGTTAAATTTCTTGTATTTTTTTCAGGTGATTACAAAATTGAATATCATTGTTCATAGGAAATGTACATGGAAGGATCAGGCAAAATAGACTTTAAATGAAAAACTATTACAAGAAACAAAGAAGGGTATTATATAATCAATAAAAGGGTCAATTCAACAAGAAGATATATCAGAAGTTGGAACAACTAATCAAAGATGTTCAAACAAATCTAAATCATTACAAGGAAATGAAGGAAAATACATATAAAGAGATAAAGGATATTAAGAAGTTGATATGTGAGCATAAAGAAGAATCTACAAGTAAAAAAGAAACATGACCCGGGTTCGATTTCCGAACCATCCACCCCCCCCCCAAAAAAAAAGAAATGCAGAAATTATGGAGCTGAAAGGCACAATAGTAGAGATTAAAAATATACCACAAGCATACAATAGCAGATTTGAATAGACAGAAGAATCAGCAAAGGAGAAGACAGGACAGTCAACATCATACACTCAGAAAAACAGATAGAGAAAAGAATAGAAAAATTGAGCAGTATCTCAGGGATCTGAGTGACAGGATGAAGTTCATAAACATACATGCAATAGGTATCCCCAGAAGGAAAGGAGAAAGGAAAGGACAAAAAGAATATTTGAGGAAATAATAGCCCAAAACTTCCCAACTCTTATGAAAGACATAAATATACATGCCCAAGAAGCTCAACATATTCCAACAGAGTAAATCCTAATACACCTACCTCTGTGTAATACATACTAATCGGAATGTCAAATGCCAAAAATAAGGAGAAAGCTCTGAAGGCAGCAAGAAAAAACTGATTTATTAAATACAAGGAATCTGCAATAAGACTAAGAGCCGATTTCTCATCAGAAACCAGGGAGGCAATAAAGCAGTGGTAAGATATATTTAAGGAATGAAAAAAGAAAAATTGCCAGCCAAAAATTCTTTATCCACCTAAAGTGTCCTTCAAAAATGAGGGAGAATTTAACATATTCACAGGTAAACAAAAACTGAGTGACTGGGTTTGTCAACAAGAGACTTCCCTCTATGGATGTTTAAAAGGAGTTCTGCACATTGGAAGGAAAAGAAGGAGAGAGTCGCTCGGAGAAGAAATGAAGATCAGTAGGTGTGACCAAAAGTGTAAAGGTAAAACCCAAAAGTACTGTACTCTAATAGACAACTCTACTCTTTTAACTCATATAAGAATCAGAATACAATTGAATAAGAAAAGGACATATTTTATGATGACAGAGGAGCAAAATATATACTGAGAAAAGAGGACAAAACAACACAAAGGGGAAACAGAGGGATATGAAAACAGAGAATGTGGAAGCTATTGAAGCTAAACTGGTATCTTCAAAAAAACGAGGGTATAGAAGTAGGCTATGTAACATAAACCCCAAGGTAATCACAAAGTATTTTACAAGTACATAGAAACAGAAATGAAAAAGTGATCAGTCAGATACATAAAAAGAAGATCAACTATATAGAAAAGGAGTTGCAATAAAGGAAAAAAGAGATTAAAAAATGATATGACACATAAAAATCAAAGTACAAAATGGCTGGTGCAAGTACTGGCTTTACAGTAATAATACAGAATGTTAATGGATTAAACTCCCAAATCAAAAGACTGTGCTTGGCAGAACAGATAAAAAAGCAGGATCCAATTATAAGTTACAAGAGACTCATCTCAGACCCAAAGACACAAATAATTTAAAAGTGAAAGGATGGAAAAAGATATTCCATGCAAATAGTAACCAAAAAAGAGCTGGGGTAGTTATACTAATATCAGACAAAAAAGACTTTAAGTTAAAAATTGTTAAAAGAGACAAAGAAGTACACTATATATTATTAAAAGGGGTAATCCACGAAAAAGACAACAATCATAAATACCGATGCACCTAACCATGGTTCCTCAAAGCACATGAGGCAAACACTGGCAAAGCTGAAGGGAATAATAGATGTCTCTACAGCAACAGCTGGGAGACTTCAATATACCACTCTCATAAATGGATAGAACATCTAGACAGAGGATCAATAAGGAAACAAAGAACTTGAATAATATGATAAATGAACTAGACCTAACAGACATATACAGAACACTGCACCCTGAAACAGCAGGATATACATTATTACAGGTATACATGGATCATTCTCCAGGATAGATCATATGCTGGAAACAAAAGATTGAAATTATACAAACTTGTTCTGTGACCATAATACAATGTAGCTGGAAATCAGTAACAAGCAGAGAAATGGAAAATCAATAAATATATGGGAATTAAATTACACTCTCTTAAAGAATCAGTGGGTCAAAGAATAAATTGCAAGAGATATCAGAAAATATCTTGTGGTGAATGAAAATGAGAACATATTAAAACTAATCAGATGAAGTAAAGATAGTGCTGAGAGGGAAATTTACAGCTTTAAACACTTACGGTAAAAAAGAAGAAAGAGAAAAATCAAAGACCTAACTGCAAAGCTGAGGGAACTAGGGAAGGAAGAGCAAACTAATCCAAGCAAGAAGAAAGGAAGAAATAACAAAGATTGGAACAGAAATAGATGAAATTGAGAATTAAAAAACGAGAGAAAAAAAGTTGGTTCTGTGAAAAGATCAATAAAATTGATAAACCCTTAGCTAGACTGACAATGGAAAAAAAAGAAAGAACAGATACTGACCCCACAGATATCAAAAGGATCATAAAAGAATACTATAAACAACTGTATGCCAACAAATTAGATAGTCTAGATGAAATGGACAAATTCCTAGAAGCACGTGAACAACTGACACTGAATCTACAAGAAATAGAAGACCACAACAGACCAATTACAAACAAAGAAATTGAATAAGTCATCAAGAATCTCCCAAAAAAGAAAAGCTCAGGACCAGATGGCTTCACAGGTGAATATTACAAAATCATTCTAAGAATTAATACCAATCTTACTCAAACTCTTTCAAAAAATTGACTTATTCTATGAAGCCAACAACACCCTAAAACCAAAGCAGATAAAGATTCCACAAGAGGAGAAAATTAACATCACTTCTTGATAAAAACATACAGAAAAAGAAGAATAGAAGGAAACTTCCTCAACTTGATGAAAAAAAAAACAAACCACAGATAGTATCACATTCAATGGTGAAAGACTGAAAGCTTTCCCTCTAAGATCTGGAATCAGATAAGGATGTCCACTGTTATCACTGTTATTCAACACAGAGCTAGAAGTTCTAGCTAGAGCTGTTAGGGATGAAAAAATAAATAAAAGGCATCCAAACTGGAAAGGAAGAAATAAAACATTCACTACATGCAGATGAATAAAGTCCCCCAAAAATCTACAACAAAGCTACTAGAGTCAATAAATGAGTTCAGTAAAGTAGCAGGATACAAGATCAGCATACAAAAACCAATAGTGTTTCTATATACTAGTAATGAGCAATGTGCGGAAAACAAGAAAAAAATTCATTTACAATAACAACTAAAAGAATTAAATACCTAGGAAAATATTTAAGCAAGAATGTAAAGGACTTGTACACAGAAAACTACAAAGCACTGCTAAAATACATCAAGAAAACCTAAATAAATGGAAGGACATTCTGTGTTCATGGATTGGAAGACTAAATATCTTTAAGATGTCAATTCTACTCAAATTGATTAACAGATTTAATGCAATTCCAATGAAAATTCCAACAGTCTACTTTGCAGAAATGGAAAGGACAATTATTAAATTTATTTGGAAGGTAAAGGGGCCGTGGATAGTCAAAAACATCTTAGAAAAAAAAGAACTAAGTTGGAGGATTCACACTTTCTGACTTTCACATATTACAAAGGTACAGTGGTCAAACAGCACAGTACTGGCAAACGGATAGATACATCAACCAAAGGAATTGAATTGAGAGTTCAGAAATAAACCCTCACAGCCACCGCCAATTGATTTTTGACAAGCCTGTCTAGCCTACTCAGTTGAGAAAGAACAGCTTGTTCAACAAATGGTGCTGGGAGAACTGGCTATCCATATGCAAAAGAATGAAAGAAGGTCACTATCTCACTCCATATATAAAAATTAACTCAAAATGGATTAAAGGCCTAAATATTAAGAACTAGAATTATAAAACTCCTGGAATAAAATGTAGGGAATCATCTTCAAGATCTTGTGGTACATGGTGATGAGCACACAACTATGCAATGATAATGTGAGCCATTGATTTTCCACCATGTATAGAATGTTTGTATGTTTGTTTGTTGTTTATAATAAAAATATTTTTAAAAAAAGATCTTGTTAAAGGTAAGCAATGGTTTCTTAGAATTTACAACCAAAGCACCAGTAAAAAGAGAAAAAAATAAATGAGCGGGACCTCCTTAAAATTAAAAACTTTTGCACAAAGTTCCCTTGGAGGACTAGAGGGAAAGGAAGAAATATTAAACTTCCCCAACAGGGGAATTCCTGATATTTTTGCAAATATCAGGGGTGGGGACAAATAATTCAATAAGCTGAGCACTCAATCTTGGGGCTTGTCCCTATGAAGCTTATTCCTGCAAAGGAGAGGCTAAACCTACTGATAACTGTGTCACCCCCAGAAAGCATCTTCTGTTGCTCAGATGTGTCCTCTCTCTCTAAGCCAACTTGGCAGGTGAACTCACTTCCCTCCTCCCTATATGGGACATGACTCTCAGAGGTATAAATCTCCCCAGCAATGTGGGACCTGACTCCCAGGGATGAACCAGGACCCAACATTATAAGAATGAGAAAGCCTTCTTCACCAAACGGGGAAAGAGAGAAATGAGACAAAATAAAGTCTCAGTGGCTGAGAGATTTCAGAGTCAGGAGGTTATCTTGGAGGTTATTCTTACACATTATATAGATATTCCTTTTTAGTTTATGGTGTATTTAGTTTCAGGTACTAGAGGGAAGTACCTGAAACTGTTAGAACTGTGTTCCAGTAGCCTTGATTCTTGACTGTAAAACTATGTAATTTTTACAATGCAATTGTATGATTATGAAAACCTTGAGTTGATGCTCCTTTTATCCAGGGGAGGGAGGGAGAGGGAGAAAGAAAGAGAGAAAGAAAGAATAGGGGAAGATAAAGAGTAAAAATTGGGTAGACTGAAATACTGTGGGTCAATGAGAGAGAGGGATAAAGGGTAAGGGAGGTATGAGTTTGTTTTTTTTCCTAAATGTTCTAAAATGATCATGGTGAAGAAAACAACTATGTGATAATACTGTGAGCCACTGATTGTATAATATGGTTGGACAGTACATGTGCGGATATTTCTCAATAGAAATATTTTTTTTAAACTTTTGCACAAAGGACTTTGTCAAGAAATTGAAAAGAGCCTACTCAATGGGAGGCAATATTTGGAAACCACATATCTGATAAGAATTTAATATTCAGAATATATAAAGAAATCCTACAACTCAACAATAAAAAACAACACAATCTAAAAATTGGGCAAAAGACGTGAATACACATTTTTCCAAAGAGGAAATACAAATGGCTAAAAAGCACATGAAAAGATGCTCAACATAACCAGGTATTATGGAAATGCAAATCAAACCCAGGAAGTATTATTTCATACCTACTAGAACAGCCACTAATTAAAAAACAGAAAACTACAAGTGTTGGAGAGGATATGGAGAAACAGGAAAACTCATTCATTGCTGCTGGAATACACTATGGGTGTAGCCACAGTAGAAGACAGTTTGGCAGTTCCTTGGGATGCTAAATATAGAATTTCCGTATGACCCAGCAATCCCACTAATTAGGGATATATCTGGAAGAATGAAAGCAGGGACTCAACAGATATTTGCACACCAATGTTCACAGTAACATTATTCACAAAAGGCAAAAGATAGACACTACCCAAGTGCCCATCAACTGAAGAATGGAGAAATAAAATATGGTATATACATACAATGGAACATTATTCAGCTGTAAAAAGACACAAAGTCCTGATACAAGCAACAACACAGACGAACCTTGAGGACATTATGCTGAGTGAAAAAAGCCAGGCACATAAGGACAAATATAGATATCACTGATTTGAACTAATTATAATAAGCAAACTCAGAGTTAGAATCTAGACTTTAGGTTACCAGGGGGATACAGTGAGGTAGAGAATGGGGAGCTGATGCTTAATTTTTAAAGAATTTTTATTTAGATTGAATGTAAAGATTTGGAAATAAATGGTGGTGACAGAAGTGCATTACTGAGAGTAGAATCAAGAATGCTGAATTATGAATGTGAATATGGCTGAAAGAGGAAGCTTTGGGTTGCATAGGCTACTAAAATGAAAGAAGATAAAACATGGGACTGTACAATACAGTGAACTCTGTTGTGGACAGTGGACTGGGGTTAATAGTACAAATATAAGAAGATTCTTTCATGAATCATAACAGTGGGACACTAATACAAGGCGTTACTAAATACGATGGTATATGGGGAAAAATACACCTAATGTAAACTATGGGCTATAGTTAATAGTACTATTTTAATATTCTTTCATCAATTGTAACAAAGGTACCATATTAATGCAAAGTGTCAACACTAGGGAGATATATGGTGTTCAGGTTTGCTAACACTACCAGAATGCAATATACCAGAAATGGGTTGGCTTTTTCAATGAGTATTAGGTTACAAATTTATAGTTCTAAGGCCATGAAAATGTCCAGATTATGGCATCTAAAAGAAGATACCTCCTCTGAGGAAAGGCTGCTGGCATCCAGGGTTTCTCTATAGTATGGGAAGTCACATGGCGGTGTCTGCTGGTCTTTCTCTCCTGAGTTCTGGTTTCAATGGCTCTCTCCAAGTGTCTCTGGGCATTTTTCTCTCTCCATGTTTCTGCCTTTTATTCTCTCACACAGGACTACAGAAAAGGATTAAGACCCACCTTGACTGGCCTGGGTCACATCTCAATTGAAAGCCTAACCAAAAGGTCCCACTCACAACAGATATGCCCCCGTAAGAATGGATTAAAAGAACATGGTCTCTTCTGGGGTAAGTAACAGATTCAAACCAGCACATAAGGGAACACTGCATTTTTTTACCAGACTTTTCTGTAAACCTACAACTTCTCTAATTTAAAAAATATCAATAAAAAAAAGTCATGCTAAGTCAAAAAATACAGTCACAAAGTACTGCACATGGTATGATCTCATTTATATAAAATGAAAATATGCATAAATCTATAGAGAAAGAAATAAATTTGTGGGTATGTAAGGATAGGGAAGGATAGAGGGATTGAGAGGTGACTGCTAAAGGGAATGGTTTTTTTTTTGTTTTGAGTAATGAAAATGTTCTAAAATTGATTGTGGTGATAAATGCACAACTCTGTGAATATACTAAAAGCAATGATTATACACCTTGGATGGACTGTATGGTATATGAATATATCTCAATAAAACCGCTTTAAAAAAAATCAATGTAATACATCATATAAACAGAACAAAGAGAAAAAAAACACAATTACCTCAATAGCTGCAGAAAAAACATTGAACAAAATCCAGCACACTTTCCTGGTAACACTCAGAAAACTAAGAATAGAAGGGTACTTTCTCAGCATGATAGAGGCTATTTATTTAAAAAAAAACTACAGCTATTAATTAGCATACTCAGAAGTGAACAATTACAGGTTTGTCTTAAAATCCACAGTATGACAAGGATGCTGGCTTCACCACTGCTAATCAATATTGTGAAGTTCTGCCTGAGCAATAAGGCAAGAAAAGAAAAAGGTACCCAAATTGAAAAGGAAGATGTAAAACTAACTGTATCTGTAGATGACATGACCTGCTATATAGAAAATCTAAAGTAATCTACAGGAAAACTTCGAGAGCTAATAAATTCTTTCAGCAAATTGGCAGGGTAGAAGTTCAACAGATGAAAATCAATTGTATTTTTAATACACTAGCAATGAACAATCGGAAGAGGAAATTAAGAAAATTCCATTTATAATAGTATCAATGAATAAAATATCTAAGTATAAACTTAATGAAGGATATAAAAGGATTATATACTGAAAAATACAAAACACTGCTGAAAGAAATTAAAGAAGACTTAAACAGCAAGACATCCAATTTGTGTTTTGGAAATTTAATATTAAAATGTCAATTTTATGTTGATTCTAAATTCTGAGATAATGAAATGTTTGTATATAACCTAGTCTTTCCCAGAAACTTCAGGTATTTATGTGACACCTGAGACTCAGAGTCAGAGCTCTGAAGCTATGAAAGTCAACAGTATCCCGAACAGGAAGTGGAAAAAGTGATCAGACATCGAGTAGAGGTATGAATGAAGCTGATCTGGATAGGACTAAGGTATATCAGAAGACTGGGTAAAGGATGATATTGCCCACATCTTAAAACTTCAACTTCTGTGTGAAACTAAAGGGAGATATGCTTATTTGGTACAAAATTTATATTTTGGGTGGTACATTTCCTAATTTAACTTGTATGGTCAGTTTAGTTGAATACCATATGTACAGGTAATCTTGAATAGGACATGAGATTTTGCTGGTTTGTCCAGGTTAGTGTGATGACCCGATAAATCCCAGAGTGATTTAGACAGTGAGTAAAGAAGTATTTATTTGCAGGGTCCCCTTAGGGGAATAGGGAGAAAAGGGTAAAGATTCAATTTCCCCATTTGGAGAATTTCTGATACTCGCAAGTAGTGGGGACAATGAAGTCAATAGGCCAAGCCCCCAATCTTAGGGATCGCCCCTATGAAACTTTACTCCTGCAAAGGACAGGCTAAGCCTATTTAAAATTAGGCCCAAGAGTCACCCCCAGAGAACCTCTTTGTTGCTCAGATGTGGCCTCTCTCTACGCCGACACAGCAAGCGAACCCACTGCCCTCCCCTGCTTCGTGGGACATGACTCCCAGGGGTGTAAATATCCCTGGCAACATAGGACAGAAATCCCAAGATAAACTGGGACCCAGCATCAAGGGATTGAGAAAAGCTTCTTGACCAAAAAGGGGGAATTAGAGAGAAATGAGAAAAAATAAAGTGTCAGTGGTTGAAAGATTTCCAACAGAGTCGAGTAGTTATCCTGAAGGTTATTTTTATGCATTATATAGATATCCCTTTTCAGTTTATGGTGTATTTGAGTTGCTAAAGGCAAGTACCTAAAACTGCAGAGCTATATTCCAGTAGCCTTGTTTCCTGAAAGGATTGTATGAAGATATGACATTTACAACGTCACTGTGTGATTGTAAAAATCCTGTGTCTGATGCTCCCTTTATCTAGGGTATGTACAGATGAGTAAAAAATATGGATAAAAAATAAACAAATAATAGGGGAACAAAGGTTAAAATATATTGGGTAGATGGAAATTCTAGTGGTCAATGAGAGGGAAGGGTAAGTGAATTGGTATGTATGAGTTTTTCCTTTTTTCTTTTTATTTCTTTTTCAGTGATGTAAATTATTCTAAAAAATGATCATGGTGATGAATATACACCTATGTGATGATATTGTGAGCCACTGATTGTACACCACATACGGAATGTTTGTATGTTAAGAATGTTTGTGTTTGTATGCTGTTTATCAATAAAAATATATTTTTTAAAACGTCAATATTACCCCTATGATGAAAGTCTACTATGGTACCTTTCAAAATGACACCATGTCAGTACCTATGACTGCAGGGCCACAATTAGGGAAGTACTGTGTATGAGACTGCCATTTGATTGAGTAGCTACCCCTTCTCTGCACCACCCAGATTATCAGACCAATCTGGATAAACTTCTTCAGGTTGGAATAAATGGGAGTATTAAACGCTTTCCTTCCTCAGAAACTGTGAACAAATCTATAGATCTATTATATCTGATAATAAATATAAGCCCCACTGTAAGTCTCCACTCTAATAGGCTCCCAAAGGTCTCAGATATTCCAAAACAACATCTCACAAGAACATGGTGAAATATAAAGTGTACCTGTGAAGTGCTGAGCACCTGAAGATGCTGTATTAATTCAGAAATGCTCCTACAACAAACAGGGGTGGGAGAACAGCCTCCAAACCATGTTTGTAATTTTCCTAATCTTAAAGGTTAGGAAATCTCCAGATTAACTGGAGACTTAATTTATCACATACATCATAACAAATGAGTTTATAAAACAGATGAAGTAGAGAAGACCAATTGATTCATCCTATTTCATTTACAAATCACACAATCCGTAACTCATAATTTACATGAAATAAAATTCCAATTATTGTTCAGAGTGAAGAAAACTAAAGTTTCTTTAAGATGTGATCAGAGTATTAAACAGAATTCTATACCAAAACTTCCCAACTGCCAGTCATTGTATCAAGAACAAATGATGGTTTAATTACTAATAGCCATGGCAAGGCAGCTGCTTAGAATTTGGCTTTACCTTCAGTTTTGGTTCTGAAACTTCCTGCAAACTTCTGCTTTCATCCCTCCAAAAAACAAAACAACAACAACAAAAATATTTCAATACAGCCAAGACTATATGCCTGAGGAGCTAGTTATGGGCTTCCACTACTCCAAGTCTAATGAGATTAGACTTACTTGAAAGAAAAAATTTCAGTACTCTGTCACTTGTTTGCGTTTCCTTTTGACACTGGAAAAAAATTTACAAAGCAGTTCAATGTTTAAGGTATACTTTCTCCAACTGGCAAGAGAACGTAATACCTTTTATCCTACTTCTTCAGAAGTATAAGTAACGGAAATTTATGGAAGGCGATGATTAACTCAGAAAACCAATCTGACTAAAGTACAAAGAAAACTGATCATTTCAACATTTTCAAGAATTATTTGAAGATAATATCAATGGGAAAAGAACATAGGAAGTTTCTGGAACATGGCTAAATGCCTTGGAATAGAAGGAAAGATTCAAAAGTTTTGGTTCTAAAGTGTCAATGAGAATATACTTCAATCTGAAGAAAAAAGTGCTAAGAAGAATGTGGGTAAAATAAAGAAAACTAAGAAAAGTATTTAAATAAACCTATAAATTTTCATATCAAAAAGTTACCCTTATGAAGCGTCCAAAGAAAATGTCCTTTTAAAGTATTTTCTGTACAAGTTGTTCTCAAGAAATTAGAAGCATACACCAACAATTCACCATACATTTTTACTGAACACTTAGTATATAAAACGCTTTGTATAGTGATGTGGATTTTTAAATGAATTAAACATAGTCCCTCCCTTGAGGTGGGACTGGAGCATCAAGTTACATCATAAGACATAATAGAGGTGGAAATAAAATGCTTAAGGAACAAAAAGAAAAGAAAATTTAGAACTGGGGACAAGGCAAGAAAAAACTTCATAGAAGTGATATTTGCACTGTAAAGGATAGGTAGGATTTAACAGGCAAAGACAGGAAAAGGAGAATGGAAAAGGTAGAGCAGAAAAAAAAAATGGAGGGAACAAAAGTGCCAAATATATAAGTGGAATATAATTACGGGGTTTGTGGTTAAGAGAGAAAAAAATGGGAAATAAATCTAGAAAAGATGATTGGAGACAGACTGAGGAAATCTCCAAATCTCACACAACACATTCATTTCTAGCAGTGGGATTCAAATGATTTTGAGCCATAGAGACATCCATAAACTGGGCTCTTCTACCACATGGGCCTGTGTATGAGTGAAGGCAATAATCTACCAATTCCTGTAAGATTTAACAGGAAGAATCAGAATAAATACTGAGGCTGGTTAAGTAAATCCAGCTATTCCTCAATGGTCAACGTGATTATACATAAATGGGGTGATCATATAATTTATCATCCAAATTAGGATGACTGAGAATAAAGTGGGACACTTTAATAATTATGCTGGTATAAAACAGGAACATCCCAGGCAAACTGGGATAAATGGTTACTTTAATAAAAAAAAGTCCCAAATCACATTTTTTTGCCCTACATTGATTCCCTTCCATAGAGTTTGTGAAGCAATAGGAGAATCTAGGGGTTGGTATTGAGATTAGTGGCTCTGGTATTTTAGAAAGATAGGCCTATCTTAAAAATCAATAATAAATCTATTCTTTTTATAGTAGTAGAGACTTGAAAGATGAATAACTTTATGCAAATCTATAAGACTTTTTTATCTAAACTAAAGACAATCATAAAGATAGAGGAACTACAAAATGATTACTTACCTCACAAGCACATTTAGATTCAGACATTTCCTGAGCCTCAATGTTTAACTTTTATATTTGAAAACAAAGTTAATTTTAAACTACTCCTACCATCTCAAAGTACATTATATTTTTGTTTTAACATACTGTAGGAAAAAAAATGTGCTTATTACTAAAATTACAGAAAGCACTTGATGGGCTTACAAAAGACTGTTATGTGGGTGGTTGCAACACTTGGCATTTAGCCGCTTGCCAAATACCACACGTGTTCTGAATCACCAGTAAACCCAGATGCCCTCATGGAGATATTTTAAATCCAACTTTCAAATACTTGCTATCAAAAACTCTTACAGAGAAAGGAGCAACCTCATTGGCAATAACCAGAATTTAATGGATTAAGAGACAAAATGAACCTATGGCCTTAATGAAAGAATGAAACCATGAGATTCTAATTTAATGTCAGGACCCTGGGAAGGAAATTTAGCCTCTTTCTAAAACTATTAAGTTTAGTTAAAGTCTATAATCTGATTAAAGAAGTTCCTGACATTGCAAAAACAAGTCAAACTTCCTTATGGTTAAAAAACATATATTCACCCTATCTCAGGGGTTGGCAAACGTTGCATTATCAGAACAAACAGTAAATGTTTGAGGCCCTGTGGGCCATCTGGTCTCCGTTGTGACTACTCACTTTCCACAGTAGCACAAAAGTAGCCACAAATAATACAAAAACAATGGAAGTGGCTGTATTCCAAAAAAAACTCAAAAAATTGCTGTGGGGTGGATTTCGTTCATGGGCTATAACTTGCCAACTTCTTTTCAAGAATATAATTTCCTTTGTATCCCTAGTGACTTGGACCAGTACCTGGTACATAATATGTCCTCTGTAAATGCTTACAGATAAACAACATTATTTAATTTAATAAAAAAAAGAAGCAACATTTCTGAGCTACTTTGGTATAAACACTGCATTTCTCGAGTATTATTTGAGATTGCAATCTCCTAGCTAGAATTTGTAGGATATTCTCACTCAAAATCGTTTTTAAATTTTTACTTTAATTGTATTATTAACAATGGAATACATTTTATGGTCACATCAGTATTGAACTCTGCTCACCTAAGATAAGTATTAATTTGTCTGGCTCCTTGGGGCCATTCACATAAATAGGTAATCTGATTATACAGTACAGTGAAGTATAAGAGCTGAACAGTCTTAATGAGTCAAGGCCAGAATTGATACCCAGGCAAGTGAGAGCCAAAGACAACTGGGAAGAACCCTATAGTTTACAAACGGGAGGAGGAAAGAGAAGACCTGTTTGTACCATACAATGAAGAGCCATGAGATTTCTCTATATTGTAGTATATTAGCACTTCTTTGAAAGAGCTTTTCTTCTTTGCAATCAAATGATTCCTGACTAGAAAATGGATTATGAACATTTCAGAGGAGTTAATGCTTGAGTTGAATCTTAAAAAAAAAAAAAAATTGTAAACTAGATGGAATAATTGGGAACAGATTTACCATCCTACCTGAAACAACAAAAAAAAGAAAAATATATAGAGAACAATAGTTTTCAGACATTGGACACTGGCCAGTGCAGGGCAGTAATCTCTGAGGGAAGGGAGACAGTGAGCCCCATCCACCAGCTCCCTGCTTAGAGAAAGTTTCTAGGGAGCACAAAGAATAGGTAGGAATAGAGGTATAGCATGGCAATCTCCCTGGGTTGAGGAAAGAGTTGACAGGCTCAGCTGCCTTTGCCTAGCAGAGTACCAGAGAGGAGCAAGTTGCACAGAGAAAAAGTGCTGCAAATCTGCAGAGGGTTCCCATCAAGTCTTCAGTGAATAATGATCAACACATACTTGTGAGGGATCTACTCAAATCAGGAAAAGAACCAACTAAGAGGAGCAGTGGGAAGAATCCCAGGAGTTCACATAGGAGTAGGAAAAGTTTGGGTTTTATCCAGAGGGAAAAAGCCTCGTACTTCATGAGATATCAGGTAGAATAATCATAAAGCTATCTGCCTCAGCAGTGGGGCAAAATTAGCCTAAAGTTTGTTCCAATCCAACCTAATCAAGCATAAAAATAAGCTTGAAAGATCAAATTATTTCCAAATAACAGTGTCCCAAAATAAACCTCAAGGATATTTCTAGAAGTACAAAAATATCGAGAAATCACAGTAAAATTCACGTATGGCATCCAATCAAAAATTACCAGGCATGCATGAGATGTTAAGCAAGCCAGAACCTGGAGAAAGCCAAAGGAAGTCAAGAGATGAAAGCCAGCCCTGGAAAAGTAAAGTGAGGAATCCCCACAGAACAGGGGCTGAAAGCAGCAGCGTACAGGGGCTGAAAGCAGTAGCGTACAGGAGCAAGGGATCAGCAGATACCAGCCATATGACTACCCAGCTGACAGAGGTGTTCTTGACCTATCGGCCTTTCTGAGTGAAGGTAACTTCTTCTCAGTGCCTTAATTTGGGCACTTTCACTTCCTTAGAACTGTCAACTTGTAACCTATTAAATTTCATTTAAAAAAAAAAAAATACCAGGCATGAAAAGAAAAAAAAAACAAGAAAAAATGACCCATAAGACAAAAAAAGCAACAATAGAAACAAGTCAAGAAATGATGCAGATGATAGAACCAGTACACAAAGATATTAAAAGTTATTATAATTATAATTCATATGTTCAAGAAGAACATTTTTAAGCATTTTGTATAAAGACATGCATAATACATAAAGGGAATGCAAATTAAAAAATCATGTTGGTGAAAAATATACGGTAGATGGAATTAAGAGCATATTAGAAATGACAGAAGATTAATGAACTTGAAGATACAATAGAAACTATACAAAATGAAGCACAGAAGGGAAAAAATGATCAGAATATTAGCAAACTATGTGACAACTTCAAATGAACTAATATTTGTGTCATCTGAGTACATGAAGTAAGGGATAAATGCTGTATACAACTACAAAACAGTGGGGAGAGAGAAAAGGCAGGGAAGAATGGGCTTAAACTGATACACAACAGCAAACTATTTTGATTATGGAAAGAAGGAAAGCAATCAGAAAAACTGTTCATTTGAACTATTAATCTGAAAATGACAGACAATGAACCTAGCTAGAAGTTGGTGTCTCCAAGACTGAGACAGTAAGGATCTGGGCTAATATGTGACAAAGAAAAAGAGAATTTAATTTTTCCTTATTTTAAAGGACAAAATAAGAGGAACTGGTGATAAAGTGTCATATTGAGAAGGAGAATGAAAAAGTTTAAAATTTTGAAAAGGGCCAAACTATCTGAGTTTGAAGCCTAGTTCCTCCATTTACTACCTATGAAAACTTAGAGGTTACTTAGTCTCTCTCTCTGCCTGTTTCCTTATTTGTAATTGGAGAGCAAATGGCAAATAAGCACATGAAAAGACGTTCAGTATTCTTAATTCTTAAGGGAAATGAAAATTAAAACCACAATGAGTTATCATTATATCCCTCTAGGAAAGGTACAATTAAAAAAAAAAAAACTAAACATACCAGGTGTTAATGAGGACCAGGAGATCTTTCATACACTGATGGAAGTAACGCAAAATGACACAGCTACTTTGGAACAAATGTGGTGGTTTCTTATAAAGAAAACTTACTTCATAACCAAGAAATCCCACTCACAAGTACTGACATGAGAAATAAAAATATATGTTCATACAAAGACTTTTACATGAATGTATATAATTGCTTTATTCATAATAGCCCCAAGCTGGAAACAATACAAATGTCCACCATCTGATAAACACCTGGAATACTACTCAGCTATAAAAAGGAAGGAAAACATTACTGATACATGCAATAAAGTGGATAAAGACACAAATAACTACATACTATATGATTCTATTTATATGAAGTTCTAGAAAAGGCAAAACTATAGTGAATATAGTGCAAAGCAGATCAGTGGTTGCTAGGGGCTGATGGTGGGGAGAAGGGATCGACTGCAAAGGGGCACAAGGAAACTTTACAGGGTGAGATAAATGTTCAGTATGCCATGATTGTGGTAATGGTGGTTACAGGACTATATGATGGTTTGAAGCTGTTATGTACCCAAGAAAAGTATGTTCTTAAAATTAATCCATTCCTGTGGCTATGGACCCATTGTAAGCAGGACCTTTTGGTGAGTAGGATTTTAAGTTAGGATGTATCACCTCATTCAAGGCAGGTCTTAATCTTCTTACTGGAGTCACTTATAAGAGAACAAAATTCAGACAAAGAGAAAGAAAGCCAGGGAAGCAAGGAGCCAAAAGCAGGGAAACCCAGTAGAGAAGGAAGAGACCAGCAGACATCGCCACATGCCTTGCCATGTGATGGAAGAGTACAAAATGGCCAGCAGCTAGTCTTCAGGAAGAAAGTATCATCTTGATGATGCCTTGATTTGGACATTTTTAGGGCTTCAAAACTGTAAGCTTGTAAGCTAATAAATTCCCTCTGAAAAAGCTAATGCATTTCATGGTATCTGCTTTGGGCAGCTTTAGCAAACTAAAACCAACTATACGTTTGTCAAAACTCGTCTAATTGTATACCTAGAGTTCGTCATTTTTATTGTACATAAAAGATTCCTCAATAAAACTAATTAAAGAAAAAGAACAGAGTAATGAACATATCATATCTTCATCTTACCAGTTATCCTACCAAAATTCATCAACAGCTGAGGAATGGCAACAGATCAGTCAGTGGAAACCAACAAACACGTAACTGGGGTTTTGGAAAGAGGAAAGTAAGGATATGGAGATCATTGGCAACAGGGAGTTGGTAGGAATGGGTGTCAGTAGGAGAAATAATAATATGCCATTCTTATTAGACTTAAGTATTCCAAAAATGAGAAAAATCTGTCCCTAAAAAAGACCTTGATGAGTTCAGAATACCATGTGTTAAATCAAAACAGTGTTTTCTAAAGTATGCTGCAAGGGCTATTTAATCAGAAGCATTATAATATTTCTGGGCACTACCCCAGACCTATCCCATCAGACACTCTAGAAAGTTCACAAATTTACCTTTTTTTGAGAGAACCATAGCAGAAGGAAAACGCCTCCTGGGGAGCATCATAAAACCGGAAGCCAGGAGAGAAAGCTAGCAGATGATTCCGTGTTCGCCATGTGCCTTTCCAGCTGAGAGAGAAGCCCTGACTGTGTTCGCCATGTGCCTTCTCATTTGAGAGAGAAACCCTGAACTTCGTCCCTGGATGGATGCCTTTGATTGGACATTTCTATAGACTTGTTTTCATTGGGACATTTTCTCGGCCTTAGAACTGTAAACTAGAAACTTATTAAATTCCCCTTTTAAAAGCCATTCCGTTTCTTGCATATTGCATTCCGGCAGCTAGCAAACTAGAACAGGTGCTCAAAGGAACTCATCTACAAAAAGCACTTAAGATAGTGCCAAAGACATAAGAAGTACCTAATGTATCATTCCCAATCATCCTGGAATTGGATAAATCCTGAGGAATTCTTGGCAACAAAAGAAGACCCTTTTACCTTATAAAGTTTGAAGTACCATGATGCCATACTTCTGTTTCACCATCATATAGCAGGTAACAGCCACTTAAACTATTAATTTTAATTACTATTTGTAATATTACAAGAATATTTTCTTTAAATATGTGATTTTTGTTATATACTATGTTTTTTTTTTTAAAGTGAACTTTTTAATGTTATATAACATGCATACATAAAAGGGCACAAATCATAAATGTACAGCTTGATGATCTCTTCATAAAGTAAAAACATCCATGGAACCAGAACTCCCACCAAGATGTTATATACTATGTTTTCCCTTTTACTTTATCATTCAGTTAGAATGTATAAATTATTCTATACATTCAATTTAATTTAAAATATATTTCTTAAAATCAAATACTACCATGTTGAAAGAAAACATAATTTAAGCAAAATATAACAAATACTGTTAGAAACTATAGAGAACAAAGCTGAGTGAAGAGTCAAGATTCTTAACCTTCATGTGTTTTTTTTGCATCTTTTACTGTACGTCTATGCACCAAGGTATGAAGACACTGACTGATGGTATACTGATCTGTCCTAATGCAACCCATTCTCTAATAGGTAAGTAAGACAAATTAAAATCAAAACAAAAAACAACTTCGCCAATCAATGTGATTACTGCTCTAACAGAGGTACAAAGTGTAATGGTGGTACAAAGGACTGATTAAATTCTGAATGAGGATTAACTCTGACTGAGGAAAATCAAGAGCAGCTTCACAAAAGAAGTGATTTCTCAGTTTTGAAGTATGAAGAATTAGCTGAATGGACAAGATTATTCCATCCAGAGGAATAGCATTCATTCATTCATCAAACATTTAATGAGGAATACATTATGTCAGGAACTCTGCACACTTAGAATGGCCAAGGTTTCTGCTTTCCTTTTTTTTAGCAAAAGGAAGCAGTTCAAACTGTAGAGCAAAAATGCTTGAGAAGGAAGATGAGGCTGGAAAGGTAGCCTGGCATCATATCATGAAAAAGCTTGTCTTCAGATTTTTATTTTAAACTGAAGGCCAATTTGAGAGTTTTAGAATATATAACTAACATTGGTTGCTGCTAGTTAAAGTTAAACTTTCCTAGGTCACTTCCAAAGATTTTTATTTAATATGTCTGGGGTAGACCCAGAAATCCATATTTTAAATCAGAAGCTCAGGTCATTCTAAGGCAGATAGATCCACATGCTACATACATTCTGGGAAGTATGCCCGTAGAAAATGGAGAGCTATTGATGGTTTTAAGCAGGAGAATAATGAGACAAGTTTGTATGTTTCGGTTTAACTCTCCATCTAATTATGAATTCATGCTTTTATTTTAAAAAATACGAGTATAAAAAAAAGAAAGATTGTCAATTCTACCACCTAGAGATAAACATTTCACATCCTTGTTTACATTACATACATTTTTAAACAGGATCATACTGTATATGCTATCTTGAAGCCTATTTTCTTCACTTAGCTTTGCATGTGAACATTCCCCCCTTCTATTCTTCCTTAGCAAGACTTCCGATGACTGAATAGTAAACGATCCATACCACATAAATGTAAACAACCCCCAATATTAATACTTAGGGTATTGGCAATTTTTCACTTATTTTCTTGACCAGTTTTAATAGGCTCACAATTTGATGAGATTTGCGTTTTAGAAAAATTATCCTAGTGACATTATAAAGGCTGAATTTGAAAAGAAGTGAAATGAAAGGCAGCCTAGAAGGCTACTATGACAGTCCAAGCAATAATAAGGAGACTTTAATTAAAACAGTAACAAATATGGAGAGACTGGATTTTAAATATACGGTCTACCTGTAAGGGACTCTCATCTATTTAAGATTATATCTAAAGAAGCAATTTATCTTTTTTTTCTATAATAAGTATTTACCAAACCCTACAATGTACTGAGAAAAACATCTTAGGATTCAAGAATACAATGCATTTGCACTTTTCTATTACATGTGCACGTGTATGTATATGTGTAGGATCAGGGTTCCAAGTGCACTTAAGTAATATAGAAAAGAGTCTTCTCCTCTTTATCGGGGGGTTGGGGGGGCTCCCTTTTCCTGTTTTGTGATTTCAAAATTTACTCTTCGTGGCTCAATTTTGAAAATCACAAAACAGGAAAAGAGTCTTAGCTGTCAAGAGAAATTTGACTCTCTGTTCTTAAGTGTGTGCTGGGGCTGTAACGGCAATTTAACACACTAAACAAGAAAATGTCCATGATCAGATTTACATCAATTATTAAAAAGGATCTGTATATATTGGGGCTTTCTGCCAAAAAAAATCAAATGCTTCATGTATTGAGCTCCTTGTCATTTATGTGGCCATTCTATAATATGAACTTGGAGATGTCCCTATTTCAAAATGTGCATGTTACTGAAACACAAGTGGAACAAAACACTTTCCTCTGTTAAAGAGTATAATACATCATGACAAAGAATCCTATTAGGTAAAGCTGAAGATACATAAAATTGCTTACAAAGATTAGCTCCCCCAACCTTTTTTTTCCATCAATATTAAATTTCAGATTTCAAATGGAAGGTTTTTTATGATTAAACTTTTAGACACCTGGATCAGACATATCCAAATATCCTTTATTTAGCAAATCTGACCCACTTCAATTAATGTAAACAAAAGGATTAGAAGCATATCTTGCTCATTCTTTTTGAGATAACATTCCTTTTTTATTCAATTACCATATAATTTTTAAAAGAAACTAGATAAGTCTCATTTATCACTTTTAATACTTCAAAGCACCTGTTATCTACTCAAAATTTTTTCTACACTTTAAATTTCCAAGTTTTAAGTTTATTTATACTTATAGGTATATTGAGTATTAGTGGTCTTAAAACTTTTATCCATTAAAAATCTTTCCTTTAAAAGCTATTATAAGTGGGCGGGCCACGATGGCTCAGCAGGCAGAGTTCTTGCCTACCATGCCAGAGATCTGAGTTCAATTCCTGGTGCCTGCCCAAGCAAAAAAAAGTAAAAGCCATTACAAGTTACTCTTCCAAACCACTTTCTCAGCAAATAAAACAGCAAAATAGCATAGCATAAAAGCAAAGCCAAACACCAAAGTTGATTTCTTACTGGTATTCTATCATGTCCATTTAATTTTATATAGTCTAAGGAGAGAAAAATATACACATATAGGTTTAGCTACTTGACAGCATGTTGCACTTACGGGGGGAAATACTACAGTATGTGTTCATCATTTATTACTTATTACATCAACTTATACCTTATTTCATCTATAATATTTCACTTTCAACTCTTTGAAATATTATATAATATTTTAAAATTATAATACTTATCTAGGAATAAATGGTTCTAAACCGGGAGAACATGTAATCATTCAGAGTGGAAAGTCTTCCTACCTAAAAGCATATGTAAGAACAATTTTTAAAACACAGATATGTAAAATATTTAAACTAAGAATTACAATATTACTAACTTCCCAAAGTTCACCAAAAAGACTCTTCTTTAATACTCAACAATTTCTGGTATGTTATTTTAATGTCTACTTTAAAGGTTTAAAATGAAATAATTCTTATAAATGTCCCCAAAGTATAAGTAATTTCTATTGATAACATCTCTTTATTACCTAAGGTATCTTATCTCTAAATTCTGCTTGACACATTATCACATAGAAGCTTCAGCTCCATTGAAACACAGTATAGTGTACATATATGATAATACCTGAGCTAAAGATTTTGAAAATGAAGCTATCCTTTGACTAAAAATATTAAAACTTGGTCAAGGTCTAAAATTACTACCTTTGAATTACTCTATATTGAGGCAAACTGAGCAGGGGAAAAGTTGCTATTTCTTTCTGTAAAAAATAAAAGCCTATATAGGGCGCGCCATAGCGGCTCAGCAGGCAGACTTCTCGCCTGCTATGCCAGAGACCCAGGTTCAATTCCTGGTGCCTGCCCATGGTAAAACAAAAAGCCTATATATACTATCTCTGAAAGTATAAATAAGAAACATCTAACAAGTTATTTTATTATTTTTATTATTTTATATATTGTGAGTTTAAAATTATTTTTATTTTATGTACATTGGCTATTATGGATATAAAGTATTTAATCTTTATTTTATATATAAAATACATATATATTTGAAAAAATTTCTTGACTCTTGATAGGGGAAAAATATATAAATATTCTCAAACCAAGTTTTCTCCTTTTCCATACTGAAGCATAATACAGAATAAAAATCCAACAAACTTCAAATGATTAACATAGAAAAAAGAAAAATATTTTCATGAATAAAACCAAAATCATAACTTAGTTCATAAGTCATTAGGATTATTATGTTACATTCTATCTTTACAATAACAGCCACAATTCTGGGTCCTATCTCTTGGTCCCCAAATCTAATCAGACTGTTTTTATTCAGAACAAAAATTATTATAAAGTTACATTTTGCTAATAATCTAAAAAATCTCAGGATATGCCTTAAAGTATATGCCCTACAATACAGTTTCATTTCCTAATTAGCAATGCTTTGGGTATGGAAACAATAACCATTATCAAGATAATTTCCCTAAAAGAGAAATCTCATCATATCAGGAAAAAAAGGTAAGGAAAAAAGCCAGAGCAAAGCGTGTAAGAGCTATAAGAGACATATCCAGGACTTTAGGTTTCTGGTTTGAAAAGTAAAGTACTTACAAGTCATCACTCCTGTCCTCAAAACAAGAAAAAAGGCTGAACAAAATGAAAATTAACAATTCTTCCTAATTCCATCAGAGTAATTAAGTACACAAGACAAATGGACATCCTGAGAACTAAAGAGACAGGTGAAAACAGGAATGCCTAAAGACAAAAAGCACAGTCTAAAGAGAGAAAGCAAGCATCAGAACCAGACTCAATTAGCAGAGATTTTGGAATTGCCAGACGAATTTTTTTTTTATTTGACCTCAGGACAAAATTAAAAATTTACTTCGGCAAAAGATACTACATATAAAATTTACAGATAGGTGGTGGACTGAAGAAGTTTTATTTTGTTTTTTTACAATCAATGACTCAGTACAATCACACAGTTTTGTATTCAACAATTCAGTCAATATGAGAATATCTCATTTCTTCTGAAGAAAAAAAATCCCATGTCCCTAATATCCCCGAATTATTGATATTTAGCTTTGGCACAGTGCCTTTGTTATCATTAATGAAAGAATATTTCAGTGTTACTGTTAATTATAGACCTCTGTTTACCTTAATTATATTTTTCCCCATACAATACCCTATTATTAACATCTTGTAATAGTGATGTATGTTTGTTCTAGTTCATATAAGAACTCTCTTACGTTTATACAATTTACCATCATCATTGTCTACTCTAGGTTTCGCTAAGTTCTACAGCCCAGACTGGGAATTCTTAATATGCTAAGAATTCTAATGGAAAAGTGGACAACATGCAAGAACAGATACACAATATAAGCAAAAAGATGGAAACAGTGTAAAGAATCAAGAGGAAATGCTAGAAATAAAAAATACTGTAACAGAAATAAAAGCTTGCTGTTGATGGGCTCATCAGGTGGCTAGAAATGGCTGAGGAAATAATGACTGAGCTTGAAGATATATCAACAGAAACTTCCCAAACTAAAAAGCAAAGAGAAAGAAAACTGAAGAAAAAAAAGGAAAAAAATACCAAGAACTATGGGACAATTTCAAAAGGTATATAACACGTGTAATGAGAATACCAGAAGGAGAAGAAAAAAAGAAAGGAACAGTAGAAATATCTGAATTAATAATGGCCAAGAATTTTCCAAAATTAATGACAAACACTTAACAGATCTGCATAGCTCAGAAAACAACAAGCAGGATAAATACCAAAATCTATACACCCAGTAATATTGTATTGAAACTGAAGAAAAAGCAGACAGAGAGAAAATCTTGAAAGAAGTCAGAGGATAAAACTACCTTTCCTACAGCGGAAAAAGGATAAGATATGCCCTGGACTTCTCTTCAGAAACCATGTAAGGAAAGTGTGAAACATTTAAAGTGTTGAAAGGAAAAGCCACCAAGCTAGGATTCTGTATCAGTGAAATCATTCTTCAAAAGTGAGAGAAATAAAGACTTTCTCAGACAAAAATTGAGGGAATTTGTTACCAGTAAACATGTCTTGAAAGACGGTCTCTGAAGTTCTTCAGAGAGAACGAAAATGATATTTCATTTAACTTATTCCTAACAGATCTAACAGATAACAATTTGTTCAAAATAATAGTATTAACAATATACTGGATGATCACAGCTGTGGATAAGTGAAATGTATGCAGCAAATTTATAAGGGACTAGAGGGAGGCATGGGAAACATTCTGCTATAAAATATTCCTGAAGCACTATGGTTTTACATGAAAGTAAAAATCAGTTGTAAATGTACACTGCAAACTCTAGGGCAATCACTAAAAATTTTTTTTAATAAGTATAATTGATATGCTAAGAAGAGAGAAAACTGACTCATATAAAACTGAAACCAGAGAAGGCAGAAAAAGAGTTGAAAGACAAGAGCTATGAGACAATATCAAATGATCTAACATACACGTAACTGTAATCACAGAAAGGGAAGAGACAGAGAACAAGTCAAAAGAAATTATGAAGAGATAAGGGTTGAGAATTTTCCGTTTTACATAAAAGACACCAAACCAAGAAGTTCAGAGAACACAAAACCCAACAAAACAAAATTAGACACATCTTATTAAAAGATGAAGATACATCATATCTAAGCTAATAAGAAAATCCTGAAGACAGCCAAACAGGAAAAAAAAATAAGACATTACATAAGAGGATCAAAGATAAGAATTACAGCAAAGTTATGCAAGCCAGAAAGACAATGGTCTGACATCTTTTAAATGCTGAAAGAAAAAAGACAGCAATTTAGAATTCTATACTCAGCAATAGCTTGTAAAAATTAGTCTTTTTTCAGAGAAACAAAAACCAAGAGACTTCATTACCAGCCAACCTGCTCTATAAATAAACATTTAAAAAGTTCTTCAGACACATGAAATATAACAGACTGAAACTTGAATCTATACCACGAAAAGAAAAGAACACTGGAAATGGCATATATGAAAATTAAAACTTCATTTTTTTCTTATTTGTGATTGTTCTAAAACATAGCTAGCTGTCCACCCTTCAGAAAGGCAGTGAATAAGCCAACACCCCCCAGCTCTCCTCTCCGCCCTCGGTCCAGTTTCCTTCCAGTTCTCCTCATTGGCGCTAGTCTGCCGGAAAGCAAAGAGTAAGAGAGCCATGAAGACCCAACGAGGGAAACCCAGAGAAAATTCTTGAATTAAAATTGTCTATCACAAACAGATTCAGAAGTCTCTGGCTACATTGCAACCAACCGTATTTAATGAAGAAATATTTCTGTTCACAAGATATTTATCTATAGTTTAATACATAAAATGATAATTCTTAATAAAATATGACTTTTTAGCAAACTGAAAACAAAAGATAGCTGTCTAAAGCAAAAAAACCCAATGATTTGTGTGTTGACAACACATGTAAAAGTAAAATATATGATAATGAAAGCACAAAGGATGAAGAGGAAGAACTGGGAGCATACATTTGTAAGGTCCTTATATTACATATGAAGTTGTATAACATAGAATAAAAGGCTGTGATTAATTACAGATGTATATTGCAAACCCTAGGACAACCTACTAAAATAACTTTTACAAGAGGTATAAATAAAATAAGTAAATAGTGGAAAGAAAATGGAATCATAAAAAATAACCAAGTAATCCAAAGACGGCAGAAAAAGGGGAAAAAAGAACAGACAGAATATAAAACAAAAAACCATACCACTAGTACATTAAATGTAAACACCTAAACATACCAGTTGAAAGAGTATTCGTTTGAGGGTGGGCCACAGTGGCTCAGAAGGTAGAGTTCTTGCCTGCCATGCCAGAGACCCGGGTGAGATTCCCGGTGCCTGCACATGCCAAAAAAGTTATCAGATTGAATCAGCAAGTTAAGCCCCAACTACATGCCATCTATGACAAACTCATTCTAAATAGAAAGACATAGATGAGTTGAAAGTAATAGGATGGAAAAAGATATGTGGCAAAACAGTTCTCCATGGATCTCTGTTCAGATAATTAAACCTAGTTCTCAGTATTTACCTGCAACCACTTGCCATTTTCTCCTTACTAACAGAAACTAAAGTGGAAAGCCAGGAGTCTTGTGTTTGTTGCCAGCATCCATGAAATTCAAGACAGGCTAACTTGTTGGCATGCAAGAAAGTAAAATCTCAGCCTCTTCACAATTCTTGAGATGACATACTATGTAAACCCTAATCAAAAGAAGGCTGGAATCCTACAGCACTATCAGACAAGGAAGATCTCAGAACGGGACAGTCACCAGGGATAAAAAGGCCAATTCACCAAGAAGGCATAACAATTAGAGTATGTATGGACCTAACAAACTCTAAAATACAAGAAGCAAAAACCGAAAAACTCGAAAGAGAAATAGACAAATCCACAATCATAGTCGGATATTTCAACACTCTTCTAACAGTATTTGGTTGAACAAGGAGACCACAAACAGAAGGAAAAATTGAACCTTACTGCGGCTCAAAAAAAAAAACCCAATGAGGTGTCATTTATACCTAAAAGAATTAACTTAAAACTTAAGCAGTCCATTAATTCTAAATGTTGGTGAAGATGTAGAACATCACAAAACTTCACACACTGCTAGTGAGAGTGTAGCTTTGTACTAGCACTTTGAAAAATAATTTGGCATTACCTAATAAGGTAGAGATGTGCACCTCCTACCCAACAATTCCTTGTATAACCATAATAAACTCCTGCATATGTGCACTAGAAAATGTATATAGTTGTTTTTATAACAGCACTGTTTATCATTGGAAAACAACTCAAACGTCCACAGATGGGAGAACGAATAAAATTGTGTATTGTCATACAATGGAATACTACCCCACACTGAAAATGAATGAACTATAGCTATACAATTTAACACAGATGACTCCTTAAAACATACAGTTGGATTAAAAAAAAATTATGGAAGAACATGGACACACTTAAATATCTCCAAAAAAGAATAAAACTAAACAATATATTGCTTAGGGATAATATATATTTACATATATATATGGTAAAACTATAAAGAAAAGCAAGGAAATGATTACCCAATATGAGGATAGTAGTTACTGCAGGGGAATAGGAGAGGAGGAAGCAATCAGGGACTGTAAAAGTTCTGGTAATATTCTATTTCTTAACATGGATCGTAGATACAGGTTTGTTTTATTTTTCTTTCTTAATCCATATGTTTAGAGATAAATTCTCATTTATTATATATTTCATAATTTAAATTTATCAAGAATAATAAATACAGATTCAATCAACAAACAATAAAAACTAGGCAAATCAAAAAAATCACAAAAACCCCACAAGATATAGATTCAACACCCCATTAGACCCAACTAGACAATGAGGCTCACACAACCCATAACACTACAGTAGACCTTGGGTATACTTAGGAGGATATAAAATAAACACCATGCCTATATGGCAGTTTCTCTTCAGCAGGAATCTTCACAGAAATTCAGGGGTCATTCTATTTGCACACATCCTTCCCCCACCCTGGTATCAGCTCAAATGTAAGGGAATGAGGTAACAAGGGTGGGCACAGTAGCTACCCTAGCTTAGCACACCAAATAACATCCAGTATCTCCCATCCCACAGGCATAGTCTCCCGAGCTTCAGTAACAGACTTTCCCAATTATAAGAGTCATCACACTCAGAGAAGTCCAAACTTATAGCCTCCCACCATGTATTTACTTTATTCAGAGTCCTTCCAGTCCATATGTAATCTACTAACTACAAGTCAAGTTTTACCATAAGCAATAGTGCTTGGTTACATAGCTGATATTTTACCTTTACCAGTTTTCCAGGTGAAAAAAGAAATTAACACAGGCAAAAACCGTCCAGATAGAAAAAAGGCTATTAGTAACCTTTTATTCACAACAAACAAGGAGACTCAATTTGGAATGAACTAGGCTCATCATTTACTAATGTATTTCATTGAATCTAATATGCCTATGACTATAAGACATATTAGTTTTTACATTTAATAATGTAAAAAAACACTGCCAATTTAAATATGGTACATCATTGACTGTAAGGCACATCCCAATTATTGAGATGTACAAATGGGGGTGGGTGGGATATGCTTCTTAAAAATCAATGAAATACAGATTATATATTATGATTCCTTCTTCGAATTTTTCACTAAAATACTTAAGATATTCAACCCTATTTTCTACCTTGGTGAAAGTATGCTCCAACAGAAGCCAGCCTTATACCATAACCTTTCTAAGATGTCTAAAGTTGTATTCTCTCACTAAATACCTCTCTTTCTTCATCTATTCTAAAAACACACCATCTAGCATCAATACAACTGGATAGAGCATAGCTCTCACCATCCTGAGATATGAAATCAGTTTCCATTACTGATAAAATCACCCAAAATCCTGACGGCCCTTACAACCTAGAGGCCTTCATGTAATGATTTTGGTCAAGAAAAAAAAAAAAAAAAACACTCTCAAGTCATCCAGGAATAAGTAAGCTCCCACATGGCCAGAACTGTGCAATAAAAGCAGAGAGAAAATTCTTCAAACTCAATCCGTATAGGCACACCAGATGAACATTTCCATCTAAGTGGGTTGTGCACAATCATTAGTACTGTAAGTGTGGGAGGGGGAATTCTATCACCTTATAAGTGAAAAGTGAAGACTAAGTGGATTTGCCATACGTTGCCTATTGGAAAGAACTAGGCCTAGATAAACAGCCTTTGGTTCATAGATAGATAAGCATGAGACCTATGTAAACACTTGCAGCAGATAAACATCCTCTTATAGATGTCAAAGGAAACACCTGTGAATATTTATATTAGGTAATAGTAGAAATGTAGAAAGTATTTGCTGTGTGTTCTCAATAAGACATAAGAAAATATGGCTGCTGTGAAACCTTTCATAAGGAAAGATGATGAATTGGAAAAAAAAAAGACAACAGACATGCAGACTACAATATAAATATAACTCTTAAGAAATAAGAAAAAAAGGAATATAAAAAACAGCAACACAATTAAAATCACACTGGAGGAAAGAAATATATTCCATATTGCAGGAAAACATAACAGTAGATAAAAACGTTAGTCAAGAATGCAAAAGCACAAAGTTAACAAGAAGAAGGACAGCTATAGAAAACAAATGTGGTCCAATCCACAAATAATACATACTTGTTTTTTTTTAGAAACCACAACAAACAGAATGGTAGAAAAGGTATAATAAAATAACTATTCCTGAATGCAAAGCATCTGCACCTCTACACGCAAAGGACTTTCTTGTCCCAGTCAAATTTAGAAGATGCCAGAATAGTATTTAAATAATTTTTTGTATGCTGTGCAGTGGAGTCATATTTCATTCTTCTTCCATATGAATATTCCATTATTGCAGCACATTTGTTGACTGTTTTTTTAAAAGAACAAAATTTGAGACCATACTGAGTCATCTTGTCATTAACATGTGCATGTAACAAAAAGCCACTTTTAGATATGCAAGAGTTCAGAAATGTAACCAATATATATATATATATATTATCTGAAAATGTATTTTGGCCAACCAAAAACTAAACCAAAACTGGCACTCAAGAATGGGTATTAACGGTATGGTATAAATGGATTAGTAATGGTGCCCCACACCAAATTAATATGTAAAACTGAGTCCAGATTATTCTATTGAAATGTAATACATAAGCCAAAAATTTTTTGAAAAAGAAGATACATAAGACGTGATAAAATCAGGATCTCTTCTTCCTTCCATTCCCATGTCTAATATTTAAATCTAACTTTAAATGTGATTTAAAAGCCTTATTTAAGATGTGGAAGTTCTTCATAAACAGAAAATATATACATAATATTTAAATAAAAGGCATTTAACATACAAATAAACAAACTAGAAATACTATTTGCAATTCAATTCATAGATACAGACAAAATTTTCCTAATATACGAAGAGCTCCTTGGAATCAATAAGCAAAAAACTAAAACTCACAATAGGAAAATAGGTAAAAGATAAACATAGCATACTCAAAAAGGGAATACAAATGTCACCCAAACATATGGAAAGACACTCTGTATCACTCATAACAAAAGAAATGAAAATTAAAACTAAACTGAAAGCCATATTTGTATCTATTAGATTAGGAAAGAGCAAAACATTTGAAAGCATAATCTTGGTAAAGAGATGGAAAAAGTCTCATATACAGCTGGTAGTAATACAGATCATAACCTCTATATTATAGTTTTTCTCATTTGAAGAAATCCTTACAGGACATTTTAAAATTATACCACACAAGAGATGTACAGGTATAAACTGTACATCATTTTCAAAAAAAAATTGTTAAAATTGGGTGCATTTACAGAATTCTGTTCATATAACAAAACAAATAAGTAGGCAAGTTTAAGAAACTGGATGATAAACCCAGTAGTCTTTCTCCATCTGCTGCTCACCTCATGATGCCTAACGCATGTTGTGGTGGGTGCTCAACAAATATCTGCTGAATGAATGGGACCAGGAATGATGCTGAGGAGGGTATTAAAAATAAAAATAAGGAATTAACTAAATTTATCTGAATTGCTGAATAAATTGTTTATATAAATATTTTACTTTTTCAAAATAGGGCAAATGTTTCCTGAAAAATGAGTGCTATAGCACCTTACTGCACTAATAGCCCCCAATATTTCACCAACCCTTAGTAAACAGTTCCTACACTAACTCTGGCTTAGCCAAGTGATTTGCTTCGACCTATGGGAAGAGCAAACATGTGGAGCTTATCTTCATTTGCTGCTCCAATATAACCAAACACAAACTCCAGGTGAACAAGCCATGGATAGCTTTCTGGACACAGCCAACAGCCAGTACCAATTTCCAGATGTGCGAGTAAAACCAGACTAGACCAAATAGTTTCCAGCTGACCCACCAGCTGACTGCAGCCATTTAAGCAAACCCAGCCAGAAGCAGTATAACATAACTGGTCAACATGTTTAACCCAGAGACCTGGGCTAATAGATGACTAATGTTTTATACTATTAAATTTTAGGGAGATTATGCAGCAAAAGCCAGGCAGGGGGATGGACAGGACTGGTATCAAGGAGAATTCTTCTGTTCTGTTTTTAAAATTTTACAACGAGAATATATTCTACTTGTTTAGTTAAAATAAGTTTATAAAATAACTTACATCACACTGATATATAATAAAGTCTTACTATTACCTTATAAAAACATACACATAAAACAATCCAGTCTAAATGGGTACATGAGTTTGAGAGGAGACATTAACATTGCTCAGAAAAAACCAGATCATTACAGTGTACCACAATATATTATCACCAAAATAGTGAGTGAGAATATATTTATTGTCATTGTTAGCTCTGAATAATGACTATTGTCAAATTCTGGAAGTGTTAGGGGACATAAATCTCAGATTTTTTTTTTCTCTGCTTCTTTTGTTTAGGCAGTAAATGGTCTAATACGTGTTCTCTCATTTAATCCTCACTGCTGAGAGGTAAGCATTATGCTACATAATTTTAGGCAAAAGTTAACCAACCTCTCCATGCCTCAGTTCCTCAACTGTAAAATGGGGATTTCAAATACCTATCTCATAGAGCTTTTGTGAAGATTAAATAATACATGTAAACCACGCACAACAGGACACACCATAAGAGCTCAAAAATGGTATACCATCTCTCTTGTATAACTATGTAAAAATAAGGTCTTTTGATTAATATGGCTTCTACTTTAAATTCACTAAGCATTCTCAACCAAGGGGCAATACATCAAAATTTGAAAACCATTTTAATGACTTCATAAAAAATTGAGACAATGTTATTTTTTTAAAAAACTGGGCATTCATGTAGAAAACATGATAAAAAGAGGTGAAGCACTGGACAATAACAAATTAATTTGGTCTACATTCCACAATTGCAAATAGGTTTAAAAATTAAAGGTTTCAATTTTTTTTTGTCAGTTACACATTCACAAAAGGTAGAAACAAGAGAACAATACATTCTATTGCTATGATCTCTGGCACATACTCTTTCAGCATATTCTGCCATCATTAAAAAAAATGCTCTACTGATGGCTTTGGAAAATAAGGCCCTTTTCACAAGAAAAACACATAACCTAATCTGCAGCAATGAAAAATTATAGTTACTCCTTGATCAGTGACTTTAATACTGCCCTTTTTCAAAGCAAGATCAAGCCTGGATACATACATGCATGTCAACAAACAGTTAAAAAAAAAAAAAAAGGAAAAACAAGCCTGGGTTAGGTACTTACAGAAGTTTGTTTTTAAAGTATTTTAAGTAGGAGATTACCTAGCATATAGATATCTGAATCAGTAACTAACAGTAAAAACCTTATACACCATAATGTGCAAGTATGTTTGTTCTAACATGAAAATAAATGCTACAAAAACTCCATTTTCATTTCAAATCAATTCAAACATTTATTTGAACATACAAGATAATGTGGCAGATTCTAGAGACAGAATAAAGAAAGTAGCATTTATGTTACTATATATGCCAGATATTTGTTGATTAACTTACTTAATTATAACAAGCCTGTGAGGTAAGAATTATTAAAATTCATTTTACAGATGAGGAAATTAAGGCTCATAAAAATGAAATAAGTTGCCCAGGGTCTGCCAGTAGTAAGAGGCAGAGGTAAGATTCAAAATCAGGTTTGTATGCCTAGAAAGCCCATGCTCATTGCCATAGGAGGGGATGGGGAGACACATGAGGGAAGTGCCATGTGACTATTCCCATAGACAAACACAACACTTGGTATGGTAAGTCCTTTTACCAGGAATGTGGAAGGGGGCTAGAACTAAGGAAACCAGGACATAAATTTTCAGGGATGGAGGACAGAGTCAGAAAAGGCTTTAAAGAAGTTGACACTTGGATTGTTAAAGATGAGTAGGATTTACCAATTTCAATGCCAAGGCTTGCCCCCACCCTCCACACCCCCAATATATTAGCCAAAATAAATTACTTACTTGAAATTGAGAAAAACAATTTTGAGAGAAATCTTCCTCAGATATATTATTCCATAGTTTTAAAACAAATAATATGATGGCTTAATTTTTAGGTTGCTTTTATGTGGCTTGTCTTGGTTTTTATTCTGAAATGAAATTTAGATTAGTCATTTTCTTATTCTGACAAAACTAGGAGTATGCCAACATGTTTAACTTTACATTCTTTCACATATCAACATGTATTCTTACTTATAAAGGTTTTCATTTCACCATCTCAAACAAAACCTAATTTAATATGTTACTTTGAAGTGTGAATGTATATATATGAAATAAGATATTTCTTTTAATTCTTGTTATATATCTTTGGTAATAGTAATAAGTGGAAGGAAAATAGAGAACTTGTAAATTGCTATATATTATACAAGCATTTTTGAGGTCACATGCTTTCTTTTATTGTTTGAATCATTTATATAGTAAGTGCTCTCTGAATCCAAAGAAAATTAAATAACTTCCCCCAAGAAAACTGACCTCAAGTGCTTAGTATTTCCCAAAACTACCATGTAAAGAGAAAACAGAATAGGCAAAAAAAAAAAGGACTTAAATTTTCCATGAACAATTACTACCCATTTTTCTCTGAATTTACTTTGCTAGGCATATATTCAATTTCTGTTGCAGAAAACAGTCCAGTTTGCCAAAAGTAAGCAACAAAGTACTTTGCATTTAAAAAATGAAATATTTAAAAATCTGCAGAGAACTGGGAGAAACACAGAAGAGCATCTAGAAAACTTGAAAGATCAAAAGGGGAAAAAAGTTAACTAGATTGTCATTAAGAGGGGCTTACTTGAATTTATAATTGGTCTTGGTCTCAAAAATGCATCCATGTAATATATTCGGACAGTGTTAATTCTTTTTAAATACTTAAGACACTCATTCCTGCCTTATCTGTATCTTACCTAGAAATGACAAGTTAACACATTTTATCCAAAGTTAGTTGTACCTTAACTCCTATTATTTCATCTCTCATTTAGTATCACTGCAGTGTTAAAAACGGCAGCCTGGTACCAAAGTGACATATCCCATATCTTACTTGATAAGTTTCTAAGTATTTCTTTGAAATATCTAGTGCTATAGCAACATCCCTGAAACCAAATCGTTTTTCACTCATATACTTTAACTGAATAAATTCCAATCCAATCAAAAGCAAAGTGAGAGAAAATTAAATTATAGCACCCACAGAGTTTGCAAGGTATAAGAATACATTCCCTTTTCATTTGGAAAACTGCATACATACAATTCCAGTATCAATGTTTGCTTATATCTACCCTAAATTCCCCTTGATCTAACTTTAACTTAACTTTTTCTCAAAGGAGATAGCTATAATTTAACCCAAAACTAATCCTACTATATATAATCTATTTTTACAGTAAGATGCTAAGCACTATTGGACACAGCAGGCCCTCACAGATTTCTAATCCATGTATATGCAATTCTTTTAATATAATTCCTCTAAGACTCTACATTTTCATCATTCAATTATCATTAATGCTTTCCTCCAATTTCTCTTCAGGTTTGGAAGGCCAATCTGAGGCAGTGAGAGCTGAATCAAGATCCCTAGTTTTCAGATCTATCCCCTTCCAACCAACTGTAGGACAATTACCTGAGCCTGCCTACCTAGATTTCAGTTTTGTTATATAAAACAAGAAGATTCAACTAGAACAGTGCTTTCGAACCGTTTTCATATTGTAAATATTATTTACTCAGCAAATAGAAGGTCAACTGGAGACATCGACATGGTGCTTGGTGAAAAAAAATTCATCACATTTTCTTTATGCAATTGAAGAAAAATTAAACTATAAAATACTAAGGTAGATATTCTTTGATATATGCAACACTGAAATCTGTGATAATATGAACGAATTTCAAATCCAAACTTTTTCACATCAAGAACAGTATTTTCAAATAGCATTTCATTTTACAGAACATACATGAACATGGTGTAGCAAAAACTAAAATAACAACAGGCACACATGGCAAGGAGGATCCCATACAGATGAATACAGATATGAAGGAACTGGGCCCCAGAAATGCCCTCCTCTGCTTCCCTGACCTCATCATCAATGGGCTTGCACCTTATGGTGGGTGACATGCTCCTCAGGTGCCCAGAAGAGAACCCCAGTAGCAACTCCATGGATCCCTTCTCCAGAACAGGCAGCTGCATGCTCGTTGGCTGGCTGCTAAAGTAGATTCCAAGTGGTAAAACACCTCCTTTAATGTACTTAAAATAGTAAGATGGAGCAGTAACTCGGTTGTCACTCGTGATACCCACTGACTACAGGAACACAGAGCCATCCTCCAGTGAGCCACATAACATCAACTAGAGGCTATGAATTAGAAGACCTCTTAATAAAAATCTAAAATTAAACAAAGTATTGGAGTTCTCATTTGACAGCTGTTTATGATGACTGTTGCTGCCTTATATTTTTGTTCTTCCTTACCAATTCCCAAAAACACAGCATAACTTAAAAATATTAACTCTGAACAGGCATTACATGCACATGGCAAAAAACATTCAAAAACCATCAAATGGGACAATATACTTTAAAAAGTCCCCCATTCTTGTCCTCTAGGCCACCAATTCCCCTTCACTGTTACCAAATTCTCATGTATCCTTCCAGATTCTCTGCACAACACATTCACATACTATACATAGTATAAATTACACAAATGGCAGCATACTACTATACATGGAGTCTTGCAGCTTGCTTTTTTTCTCTTAATATGTTTTAGACACAGAACCACAGCAGTACACATAATCTTTCCTCATTATTTTTAAGGGCTGTCTAGTATTCCACTGAATAGATACACCATAATTTATTTCATCACTTGCCTATTGATTTATAATTTGGTTGTTTCTTTTTTTTTTTTTTTTTTTTTTAACATGGGCAGGCACTGGGAATCGAACCGTGGTCTCCGGCATGGCACTGAGCCACCGTGGCCCTCTCTGTTTCCAATCTTTTGCAATGAAAAGTAATACTACCATAAATATTCTCATACATACTCACTTAACACAGATGCAAAACCTTCTCAAGGATAAAATCCTAGAATGGAATTGCTAGAACAAAACGTATGTATGTTTTTAATTTGGAGAACAATTTCTAAATTACTTTCCATATAAAAGGAACATTTTATATTCCCACCAGCAGTGTACAAGAAAGTCCTTTTTTCCTCTCATTCTCCCTCTTCCAAAAACATTGTAACTTATCTCTGCCAATTCGATAGGTGAAAAATAGTATGTTGTATCTTTAATTAACATCTCTATTATACATAAAATTGCACATCTTTTCCTATGAATTCTCTTTGCTCATTTTTCTATTGGATTATTTTGTAGGAGCTCTTTGTATATTGAGAGGAAATTAATCCTTTGTGAAAAGTGTACAAATATATATTATTAGTCTGTTTCTTCTTTAACTTTATGATTCCCCCCCACCAAGAATTTCATTATGTTTTAAAATTCAGCAATATGCTGTCAGTTTTGTTTCATACTCTGAAAGAGCTTCACCATTCCCAGATTACATTAAAAATAATCACCCTATGTTTTCTTTTTTCTTCCACGTTTAAATCTTTGACTCATCTGGCAACCAACTTCATATTTTTCCAGATGACTGACCCGCTATCCTACACTATTTAATAAATAATTGCTCTTTTCCTTAAAGATAGGCAAAAGTGATATCCATTATCATACACTAAGTTTTCATATATATTTCAGTCAATTTCTAGCACGTACTCTGTTTCATTGCTGTCATATGCCAAAACCACATTACTTTAAAAATATTTAAAACTTAAGAAATGTTTACATAAAAATGAGTATAATAAAACCAGAAATTACTGGCTTTTTTTTAATATACAAATCATTTTACAGTTCCTAAATTGAATTTATACAATCAAGTGCTATACCATCATTATAAATTGTATGTTTTGGTTGGCATTTTATTTTGGAGTCCATTATGAACCTCACATCTTTTATTTCTGAACATGTCTAGAAAACCAGTTTTTCCTTAATCTTGTACATGAACAGGTTCTCCCACCCACCACCCCCATATTGTAAAATCAATACACGGTCTCTGTAGAAAATCTGAAAAATACACAACACCTGCCAGAGATTACCAAACCTTATACTTTGGTGTGTATCCTGGCAGTCGTTTCTTCATTTTTAATTGACTAGCTTGTAAGCTGATCTTTTTTTCCAAATATATTGATAGCATTTTCCCATGCTATTATATATTCTTCTAAAACAAGACTTCAGTGACATAAATATTCTTTTATATGAATATACCCAATTTTTATAACCATTTTCCAATTGGTATTGTTTCATGATGATTATCTTCTGTTGATTAATTCTTGCAACAAATGTTTGAGTTTCAAACACTGTGCTAAGCACTGATTCTACAATGGTAAGCAAAAATGAACGCATTACCAGTATTTATGCACTTTATAATCTATTGGGAGAAAGATGAATTAATCTCCAACATACATAAAATTACAGCTAAATAAGTGTTATGAAAGGAATTCATGGAATTTTAATAATCTATGATCGGAAGGCTGACCTGAGGAAGGATATATTGGAGTTTATACCAGCATTTATGCATGTTATAATCTACTGGGAGAAAGATGAATTAATCTCCAACATATATAAAATTACAACTAAATAAGTGTTATGAAAAGAATTCATGGAATTTTGATAATCTATGATAGGGAAAGCTGACCTGAGGAAAGATATATTGGAGTTTAGGCAAAGAAAAAGGAATAACATCGTAGGCAGAGGGAACAGCAGGTATAAAGGGCCCATTGTTGGAGAAAGCATGGCAAGAATAAGAGCCCCAAATAAGGCCAATGTAGCTGGAAGAAAAAGAGCAAAGCAAGAAGAACATGGATCAAGCCATGACTGGACAGAAACACAGTGGCCAGACCATGCAAGACCTTGCAAGACATGTAGACACCACCACGTAAGATGTGTACTGTAGTTTTTTGTCCTTATCCTAAATGCAATGGAAAGCTACTGAAGCATATCAATTTGTAGACTGATATAATCAGTTCTGCATTTTGAATAGATTCCTGATTATCATGTAGAAAATAGATGGGAGAGGGCAGAGTGGATTGGGATATGCCAAGATTAGGATACTACAATAGTAAATTGTCCAAAAATGGTAGTAGCTTAGACTAAGGTGGTGATGAGTAATGAAAAGAAGTAGATGAATTAAAAAGATAATCAGATCTGCCAATAGATTTACACTAATAAGATTAAAATTCCTAAACCTAAAATTATTGGGTCAAAAAAGAACATTTCAAGAATTTTTATATGTATTGTCAAGCTGCCCCACAGAGAGCAGTTTTCTTTTCATTTGCGAATTACTTGTATCTGTTCCTCTATCAGGAATTTTTAAATTCTTTAAAAATTCCTTTATAATGACTTAATCATACTTCCTTCATGAAGCCTTCCCTGGCTCCTCTTTTTGCCCTCCAATTAATCAATGATGATGCACTCCGATGAGCTCTTGCTAATGTCATATACACATTTCTATTACAGTCCAACCATATGATACTTGACTTAATGCTTCTATGTGTATCATCTCTACTACAACATCAGCTTCTGGAGGGTAAAAGTTGTTCTTAATGATGACACCTAAAAATAACTCAACTTACAGAATTGATTTATTTTATCACATACTCCCATATTCCACTGTGCCCACAAATTTAAGAGGGCTCCTGCTTACATCTCTGATTCACTGATTTTAATCAAATATAATACAAAAAAAGCCAATAAAACTTGCTACTCAGGGATTAAAATACCTACTAAATAAAATGACTTATTTTGTTTGTGATGAGTCACTAAATCTTAGTACTGCTCCTGAAAATCTTTCTAATAATATCAAATGTGTATTATGTAATCTTAAAATGTTTTTAAATGGTTTTAAAGGCCATGAGCAAACAAGACTTTTATTAGAGAAACTATCTGTAATCTCTCTTATTGATATGTTAGTTTATATCTATATAAGCTATAGTAGATATTACATATTTCATACTTATTTAATAATCCACCAATTTAAAAAAAGTGAGGTTATTCTGGTAATTTATTGTAGTTAACTTAATAAAATGTAAAGTATAAGAATATACACATGTGCAATCCAAATAATCATCTACATAGATTTTATACACCATTTCAGAATTATCAACTTCTTACGTTGAAAATTTGATTTCATGTTTGTCATTATTAAGAACAATCTACTAAAATATTCACTGAGCTAGAGGAAGGTTTAGAGGGGAGATTGGCAGAATGTCTTATAGTAATCTTAAAGACAAGCAGCTCCCTCTATAGACTGTTTGGTCTACTTCATTTAATTACTTGCTTTGTGGACATCTCACACTCTCCTATTTACTCCTACTCTCCATCTCAGCAGGAAGGCCCTTTCCCTTTGAAAGAACAATTCTGTTTAACCTGGTGCTGGGAAAACTAAGAAAGCTGCCCAGCTCAGCATGAAATGAGTTACATCAAGCAACTAAGCAAGATGTGAACAGCTTCCCAGGCCCACCTGAGTCAAATCCTCACAGTAAAGTTTCAGGATTTTAGGTGAAGTGAATGCCCAGAGTAGTTATACCCACATTATAAGTAAAAAAACACTGTCCTGTGTTTTTATTACTCATGATTGTACTCCATTAATTTAAGTTACCAAAATGTTGTTATATAATTACCATTTCTACAAATGATATTGCTTAATACATTGTGATGTCAAAACAATGTTAAAGACATCTTTTTAAAAAGTTAAAAGCAGATGAGCTTTTTAAAAAAATTCCATCACTCACATTAAGAAAATTTAAGTAACTCTCTGAGAATTCAATATCCTCAGTTAGGAAAGGATTAAATCATTCAGTTAGAATTTACCCTTCAAATATGAATATGCCACTTTTTATTACACCTTTTCAAATCCCACCAACTAGAGATATAGGAACTTTTAAAACCCAACACGCATTATTAATTTGTTTTTTAAATTACTCATTATGTCCTCAAATCACAGGACAATCAGAAGTCAACTGGACTGTTTTCTAAAGCAGAAAAACACTTGATGCAATTGTAGAAAAACTGGACTAGTAAAAATGTCTTGATCCACTCTCTACTAGAATTTATAATCCTGAAATGACCACCTAATTTGAGAAATTTTTCTTCTGCTATCTTTGAGAATCTCATTTGTAAAGTGAATTCAGTTTTTAAACATTTTTTCTCCAAGCCAAAGCAGAGAAATAAACATTTCCAAACTTAACTCCTATATGTGAAAGACTTGTCGATGGTACTTTAATGTAGAGTAGGTTTTCCATGTGTTGCAAATTTTCATTAACTCACTTTATTAATATATATAAATATAGTTTATACTTTCAAATCTGTTTTCACTAAAAATTCTTGAATTCAGACTTTTACTAAACCAAACAGGCCATTTTTCTGGATGACATGGATGGGTTTTCTTTGGGGACAGAATACAAAAGTAGACAATTCTGCAATTTGTTTACCTTTAATTAATAGTAATTTCACTGGGAGTTTCTGACATACTAAAAATGTTGGATTAGTTTCTGAAAGCTATAAACTCTAATTTATTATGCATTTCAAAGTGATGGTGGTGGTAGTCAATATTAAGATGTCCAGGAGGGGAGAAATAATTGTTTTCATCACAGTATAAATAATTTACATTTCCATTTGTACTATATTCATAAAATGTAAAAGTACTTCATGGTCTTTATTTTTAAAAAGAATATTCTCTCACATAATAGAATTACTGTAGCTTACAGTGAAATTCATTTATTTAACAAACAAAACTTTCCTGAAACACAGAGTTTGAAAATCACTCAGGGATACTATTTGATGACTTGTATAAAAGAAAAAAACAGTGTAGAAACGTAACTCAAACCATACATGCTGAAAATCACAGAAACGTCACAGTATAGTCTATTAGCATGTTCACTCTATAATTTGGAAACCTGCTGAACAGAGCTACATCAACATCACTACCTTATCCTTTCTCCGCACCTGAAGTGAGAACAAACAGTACATTTCACAGAAATTCCCATTAGAAATAAAGACAGCACGGCTATGTATTTCAAAGGGCAAAAAACCTACCCTTCAGAACACTTTGCATCTATTTTCCAGCCTCCAACGTGATCCATGTTTCAAGTGTTTCACTTTCAACGAATTGCTAACACCAAATTCTCCATCTTACAAGGGCCATATCATCAAGATCTTTTTCGCTATTATTTTAAACAGGAATACTCTACCAAATTTCACTAATTCCACTGAAATTTTCAACAAAGAGAATTCACAATAAAAGATTATTTAGAAGGAAGCTTATGTTTGGGAAAGTACTATTATCTTGGTAGTGCACAGAAACTGACAGTAATAAGATGAATGGTGATGAGGGCAAGGAGCATCAAGTGGGAAACGCTATCTAAAATCCCATAGAGCAATACATGGTTACGAGGTGAGGGCATCTCCTTCTAGGAGGCAGCTCCGTTATTTCATGTAGGCAGTTCAAAGGATGAAGCAAAGCAAAGCAATTAAAAACACCTTATAAATTTGGTGACTATCCTATTGATATTATCATAAACTCCCAAGAGCTTTTGAGCACATAGTTTCTCTCAATGCTGGCTCCCAACCCCATTCTTTCTTCAAAATATTATTATTGTTTTCTTAATGTGTGTATTCAAATGGCAATACTACTACCCAACAGAGGGGCATTTTTCCATGTTTGGGCTGCTGGGTTTAGCTGTGGTTCCTAATAAATTCAACTCATTAAATAGGATGATTTATGTTAGGAAACAAACACGCATTTCCTACTTCCAACAATTCACATTTTCCTGAAAGCAATGCACCTGAGAAAGCCGCCCAGCCTCTGAGTCACGACCTGCACTAACAGCAGAACCACATGGTCGCTTCAATGAAAAAGATTATCTGGCCCCAGGCGCCACTCTCTCCAGCCCCCAGCATCTCCGGCAGGGGCAGAGGAGAGCGCTGCTAAAGTGGCAAAGAGGAGCGACTGACAGCAGAGCTGACACTTCCCCTCTCCTCATAAGGCTATTTCCAGAAATGAGCACTTGGGAGACGCAGAGGGTATCCGTGCTCCCGCCAGGGAGCGACCTCAAGAGCCGGGCCACGCGAACCAGGCACTGAGGACATGGCGCGGCCACCTGGCCCTTCCTCGCCGAAGCTCGCCCCCCCAGCTCCGGACTCGCGAGTGCGGATGACCCAGCTCCACTTCGCCGTGCGCAGTGTAAACACTCGGGGCTCGCCGCCTTCCCGCCTCCCCGCCCGGGGGGGCGCAGCGCTCGCGCGGACCCACATTTTTGCGCCTCTTGTCATGCACGAGAGGAAAGGCGAGGAGGGCGGAGGGGAGGGAAGACGCAGCACCGATCCAGAGAGGGCCGGCGCCGGCGGCGTGTGCGCGTGTGCGCAGCGAGGAGGGCGGCCCGGGCACCCCGCCGGCTCCCGCCCGCGCCCCGCGCCCACTTACCTGCCGGGGTCGCTCCGAAGACTCGCACCACTGGTACCTTCTTGACAGGGGCCTGGGTGAGGGGGGATTGGCAGATATCCAGCCCCTGCAGCGGGCTGGCCATGTAGTAGTCGGCAGTCACTATCCTCACTGAAAACATGTTCGCCGCCGCCGCCACCGCTTCCCCTTCACTAGCAACTCGGCAGCGGCAGCAACAGCAGCGGCGGCGGCGGCTCCGGCGGCTCCGGATCCCTCAGCAAAGGCGGCCCCACGGCAGCGGCGGCGGCGCCCCCTCCCCTCACACACAGACGCCGTGAGGAGCGGCGACGGGCGGGCGGGGCGATGCTGGCACTGCTGCCGCCGCCTCCTCAGGAGCACCCTGCGAGGGGCAGGAAGAGAGAAGCCCTCGCGGTCTCGTCGGTGCTGGTGTTGCCGCCACAACCGCCGCCGCCGGGGATCACACGGGCTCCTCGGTCCCAGGCTGCAGCTCTTGTTGCCATGATGATGATGTCACGGACGCAACCACTGGGGGAGGGGAAAAGGGGGTTGTGTGTGTGGCGAAGGGAGGGCCAAGAGTAGTTGGGGGAGGGAACGCGGTGGGAAAGGGAGGGGAGCGGGGCGTCCGAACGGGACACCGAGGGGGGCGCCAAAAGAGTTTTTTTCTCCCCGCCCGCGGGCACGCAGTGAGGGAGGAGGTTGGCAGAAAGCAAGGCCCGCGCCTGGCGCGGAGTATCGATGACTCGGCCGGTGGGCACGGTCACCTGGGTGAGGGGCAACGGAGCGCCGATGTCATGGATGGGCTCCAAGGGGCTTACGAGAGGGAAGTGCCAGTGTTCAGGGCCGTTTTGGCGGTTACGCGGGATTGGCCACTATTGCGGCACTCTAGCTTGCCTCGCGGACCGCCATTTCACATCCAGCAGAGGTGAAGGGAACAGCGGCAGAGACGGTTTTTTACAAGGTAAGAAAGCCCGCCCGCGGGAGGAGGGAGGCAAGGCGTAGATTTCGTGCGATCGCGGCCTCGCGGGTGGGCGGTCGGCGAAACCGACCCTTCTCAGGTAACGCCGCGGCTCCCGCGCGTGGCCCGGGGGGTGGAGGGGCGGGGACGCGCGAGCGCGGGCTTCGGCCTATAAAAGGGCGGCTCAGGCGCTTTGCTTAGTGCGCCGCCCCAACCCGCCTCGCCCCTCTCGCCCCTCCTCTTTGCTGCTGCAGTGTCTGCGCCGGGCAAGTTAATGAGATTTATTGCACGCCCGGCTCTGCTCAGCTTCGCCAGGGGTTGACAGATCCAGTGTACTGGGATTTCCCACCGTGGTGTTTTTCCCCCGCCCCTTTCCTTCCCTCTTGCCCTCGTTTATCCTTCCTTGGTTTCCTCCTCGGCCCCGCAGCCTGAGATTCGGGCGGGTGTTTGGACATGTAAGGACTTGTCAGCTCCCAGTGACATCCCTCCTCCCGGTCCTCCCCCAGCGGAATGCAGGATTAAGATACTCTCAGAGAAATTTTTGGCCGAAGGAAAAGGCCCGCATTAGATGTGGACTCCAAGTGTTACTGATTAAAACCTTTTGCAGCGTTTTACAACCCGAAGGCAGAAAAGCGAAAAAGGACTATTAGAGAAAATAGCTTTATCCGAGAATCAAGAGGGGTGAAGTAGAAAGGCAATTGTGAAATTAAAACAAAAAAGAGGAGGTGATGAAATAGCAGGTGAAGCTGGGTTGCCATTAAATTGGATCCCATGGGTTTTTGTCCGATATATATGGTCACTAACATTGGGCGTGACCTTGGACAAGTCATTTGGTCTCTCTAGGCCTCCTTTTCCTACTCCATAAAATGAGGGCTTTTCTTAAAACTAATCCTTAAGGGTTTCTTCTTAACAAAATGATTCTAAGCAATAGGAGACAGAAACCATGTTTCAAGTTGAAAATGTGCCCCGAATTAGGACGTTGACAGTTATTTTCAATCCATTCAAAGTAGAGATCATTGTTCCACACAAATATACAGGTGCATTATAAGCGTTAGTCGGTCGCCAATATTTAAAGTAGTTTAGGAGATCCTCATTTGGAAACATTTTGGCTCTTCAAATAGAAAAATCAAAAGGCTTAAAGGACAGGTCACTACAAATAGGTTGTCTATAAATTCCAAAACATAAGTGTAAGAATTTATACACCAGGGGATTTGAAACTGATTACCACAGTAAACTAGTCTGCAGTTTTTAACCTCAGAGCATAGTTATAAACATAGGTGGCAAGATTTCTACTAAAGCACAGGAAATACCTAAAAACATTAAGATGCAAAATTTCTTAAATTGATACAAAATTTTAGAAATGATTTAAAAATAGGGCTACCTTGCTAAAAATGCATTTTCTAGTAAATATTTTATACAAGCTAAATGTCATGCACAATTCCAGTGATTTTCAGTGTTCTATTGTACTGAGTTTTTTAATATTTAATATTTTGATCCTTACTGAATCATTTTTTTGCAATAGGGCCTGGTAATCTGTATTGATAATAACCCAATTCTCTACCCCACGATTCTTAAGCAATAAAATAAAATTTGAGAACCTGTGTACGGTTTTATAATCAAGTGCATCCATAATTTTTCAATTATACTTTTCCTAACTAGAAACAGGTAAAAGCATCAAATTCACAGATTAGCTGTTAATAGAAGAGGCTCTCTTTTCCCCTACCTCTTGAATCATTTACTTTAAGAAATGGCAATTACAACCATAGTTCAAGTCCTAGAACTCCAAGAAAATGTTCACTCTCTAGGAAAAACATTTGCAGCATGAAATGAGGCTGTTGTACCTTGCGTGTAATCTAGTTTTTGATGCTCAAATTGAAAACATTCCCCTAATTAATCACTATCGATTTTATTTTATAAAAACACTTTTCCTGAAGTAAGAGCACTGAAATTTTGAGTTAAGACATGAGAATCATAAGCCATCATTTATTTACTAGCCAAATAAATTTTGGAAGTCTTTTTTTTGGGGGGGGGGAATTTGTTTGCTCAGCTATGAAATGGATAGTAATTCCTGTCTTAATTTCTCAGGGATGTTGTAAGGCTCAAATGAGATCATGTTGGTGAACGTGTAATAGCAAACTATCGACATCCAGAAATCTAACTTATCCAGAAACAGTAAAATCACTTAGAATTGTCTTACCCACCTAATATATAATAAATGCCAAAATTGAACTCTGAATCTATACCTAATATCTTAAAATATCTTTTTGTTGTTTAGTGGCCACACGTTTGTCAGGTGATTTGAAATATGTGGGTAAACAAGACAGACAGACATGATCCCTGCCCTTTTAGAGTTTATAATCTAGTATCACAGAAATGTATTTTAACATTTTATCATCTCTTCTGTTTCATTGACCTATACTCATCATGTCATGCTTTTGTAAGGCTTGCTCAGCCTTCAATACCAACCCTATTTAATGTTTGTTAGCATCTTGTTTGCAATTTATAATCTAGGACAGAAGGCAATGGCTACCACAATTTTATGGCAGATCCTCTAAGATGGTTCACTCAACACTCATCCAGCCCCCTTCTAGCTTGCTTTTCTGTACTTGAGAAGCTAGAAAATTAGAACTAAGGTTGTAAGACTCCCTTGTAGCTAGAGTGTTGGCATGAAACCAGTGGTGTCTGGTTAATATTTAACAGTGGCAGGGGGACCAGGAGGACCCTGATTTGTAGCCTTAGCCAATTTTCATTACACAGATACCCCTAAGCTACCAAAGTGGCTTCTCTAAATGTGAAGTTAGTTCACAGTCAGGAACCAACTTCAGCACATTACTGCATATGACCTAGTTTCTGTCAGTCAGATCTGATCATTCGAGCTTTAGATATAAAAGTGAGCAAAATAATGCTACACTCAAGGAGAGGGGATCTTCTGGAAAAAAACATGGTGGAGATGTGTGGTTCTTTGGGGAAGCTGGGGAGGAGTTCTAGTATCCATTTCAGGAGTCAGAGGTGCTGACTAGTTGGTGATGTTGGAAGGAGCTTCCTCTAGAACAGCCATGTGGTGTGGAATGGTTGTTCTTCCTGGTTTGGTTTTTCGTGGATGTTGTTTTTAGCTATATATTATCCAAGCTTGGTTCTTGGGTATTCTCAGAGATCTATGAGCTAAATCATATCCTTTAATCCCTTTCTACTGTTCGGGTGGCATGCCCAACTGTATAGTCAGTGTGCCCATGAAGTGGGCCCTGAACTCTGTTTCTCAAGGGGCTTCTCCTAGCATCTTGGATGGAACACTTCTTCATTGTGTAGGATATCTAATGTCCCTTGGCCCCATGCCAGCGTGACAATTGGAAATGCCCCATTCATTTCTCATTGTCCCCAAAGAAGGGTTACTGCTCTCCATTGAACTCCTAGAATGGTCTCCACTCTGCAGCTAGGAATCATAATCACTGCAGACATGAGAAAAGTCACGTGTGGTTTTTGCTAGGGACTGTCAATAAGCAGAGCAAAATACAGAGTCAAGTTAAAAATACATCAAATTCTCGTAACTAAGGAAAGCAGAAATACTGAGCTCAGGTTCCACTTCATGGGCACACTACCTGGACAGTCACACAGGGCCCTTTGCTTGGTTTAATGCTCTGCAGTTCCTGTCTTGACTTTTTTTGTTTGTTTCTGTCTGAATTCCCACACATTGAAGTCCACCAGAATTCTGCACTTCTGAGGAATTCCTGAAGGCTATATGCAAACGGTGCGGCAAGAACAGATACACGCAATGCACAAATCTCCTCTGCTCATAGACATGCTTCCTTGTACCTTTGGACTTCATTTCCAAAACAAAAAAAAAAGTGACTTTTTTCCTCATTGTCAGAAAAATAATACCACCTATAGGTTTACTGGCACTTGATGGTTAACTTTCATATATTATCTCATTTTTCACTGTGGTAACAGGCATCTACAGAATTTGAATAGCCTTGTATTATGCATATTTATTATGATGTAGGTGAGGAAACAAACATTTAGGAGGAAAGTTTAGAGGCCATTAGTGTGTTTTATGTGTCACATGCATATAACTGGTAGTTGACTCCAGATAGAAGACAATTTCTGGTAAATTAAGAAAAGAGCAGAGTAACCACATAAAAGCAAAGAGAACCACCTTACCTTCATTAACTTCATCACTTTGCTGAAGGGGAAAAAAGCTCCAAAGAAAAATTAAAAAAGCTGCTCTAACAAGCTATGATATTCATATTATATTGAATTCTATTTATTTTGCTTTTCAAAGTTTTAGTTCCTGATTTAAGACTATTAACATCGTGGCATATTATAGCTGAAACAAGATGTCCCAGATCATTCCATCTCCTTCATCCCTATAACTATTAGCCATTTAGGGATTAAAAACTCGGGCTTTGAAGATCTGGCACTTCTTTTGCTAACTGTGTACCTCACCAAAACCAGTTCATTAAGAAGTAATTTTGCCAAAGAATTCATTATTAAATATATTCAAGATAATACACCCTAAAACAAGCCTTTAGTAAATTTAGCAAAGTGATTCTTTGGCAAATTAGCTTTTAGCAAATTGGCCTGTTTTCTATCCCTATTAGGGATGTTATAAGGAGTAAATGAGGCATTACAAGAAACGTGCTTAGCAAAATGTTTAATAAACCTTAGCTCAAATTCCCCCAACATTCTGACTTAAAGTCCCACTCATTCTCTGCTGAATAATCCCCATGCCTGTCCACGTAATCTCTTTAGGTGAATGACTGCAGTGATTGATTTCTTGCCTCATTCCCCTCCAATCTTATTTTCCACACTACTGCAAGAATAATCTGTCTACTACATAAATTTAAGTATAAAAAGTTTTCATGGCAAACAGCCTCATGGTTTGACCTAGATATCCAACTTCATCTATTTTTTCACCTGCATTTCCATTTTATCCTCGAGAACTACTCAAGTACTTATTATAGTTCCTCAGTCATGCCGTTCTTTTTGAAAAAGCATGGAATCTCTGCTTTTGCCTTTCTTATTGGAATGCCATCACCCTTCTTGCCTTTGGCAAAATTCCTCTTTCCAATTTTAGCTAAAATGCCACTTCCACTTGCCCTTTATGCATACTTCAGTTATAACTCTTATATTATTATAGTCTCTTATTTGTCATTCTAATAGATGTATCTACCTGATGGAAGGGACCATGTCTTTTTTTATATCCTGGCTTCAAATATATATATGTATGTATGTATGTATGTAACATTTATTGAGTTAAAAATTGAAAGTTCAATTTACAACCATCTTTTTCTCCTTTTCATTGCTCCCATTTTACAGATGAAGCTGAGGCCCAAAGAAAGGAAGCCTATTTAGCAAGGACCTATGCTTGCCTCCTAACTGCTGATCTGTTACTTTTACTCCTATACTCTATAAAAAATTTTCTGAATAAGGTCTCTATACTAGTAGTTCTATTTTAGGAAACAGCCTGTCTTGTCAATGTCTTTTCATTCATCTCTCTGAACTAGGGAACAGACAGAACAGCATAGTAATTTTTTTTTTTTGCATGGGCAGGTACCAGGAATCTAACCTGGGTCCCCGGCATGGCAGGCAAGAATTCTGCTGCTGAGTCACTGTGGCCTGCCCCAGGATAGTAATTTAACAAGACCATATCTTCTATTTTATTCAATAGTGTGACTATATTGTAGTAAATTCAGTAAAATTCAAGGTAAATTATTCTCTGATTGTGTTACCTCTTTCTTTACTTTCACCTTCATCAGTAAGGTTAAATATCTGATGCATCTACTCCAGTGGTCCTCAACCAGGGAATATTTTGAAATGTCTGGAGACATTTTTGATTATCGCTTCTGAGGGACTGCTACTATTCTAGTGAGTAGAGGCCATGGATGCAGCTAAACATTTTACAGTGGATAGGATGGCTTCCGCAACACACAAAATTACCCAATCAGTTGCAAACCCAGATCTGGTCTAAAGGAAATTTTTAACCGGGCCTTCATCCGCTCCCTTGCCTTTGTGAAACCGTGATGGAAAGTAACTCATTTCCTCCCTGAGGAAGTTTGGAAGCCCTAAATAAGAATGGCAAACTCTGAAGGAAATTGATATCAACACTACCCGGTCCCAAAAGTCTTTATACAGGTTCCCCCAATTTATCCATAGCACCTGCCTGGGTGCAAGTTAGGCACATAAATATTTATTACCTGAATTATTAATAAAATATGTGTTGGGCAAAAGAATGATGTTTCATTTCTCAATCATTTTTAAACCAAAGAGAAGTCAAATTAATCATTGTGATGAGAGATGAATTTCCTAAACAAAGATCTTCCCTCTGTTCCTATCTATGTAACCAATTAATCTACTCAGTTACTGGGAGAAGCAACAACTTTTTTTAAAGACTCTCCAACTTCCATAAATTAGGAGTGATAGTCTTCAGGGAGCGGGTAGTGAGCTTGTAAATTAAAAATGATGTTTGAGGAACAAAAATAAAAGTAGCTTTCAGAATAGAGTAATATTAGAACTGATGCTGAGCTCTCCAGGACCCATATTTAAATGAACTATCCAGGCTTGATATTGGAGCCTTTCAGGTGGATTATGGATAGGCAGGGAGAGATCAAACCCACCAGAGAAAGGGTAGATTAAGTTCCCAATTTAAATAATCAAGAAACAAAATCACAAAAGCAAGGTATCTATCTATACAGAGTAGCATATTTTAGGGTAGTTTCCCCTGGCCCCAAAGTCCCCACTGCACTTTTATATTCAGCTTAAATCATATTCTAGGAAAACTTCCACTAATAATCTTCCTTATTGACCCAGAACTCTCCTGGGTTTTGATCCTCATCCTACATCCTCATTCCAAAACTTAGGAAAGCCTATTTATTCTCAGATGCGTGAATAACAGATCAGCCCTTATATTTCCTTGTTTTCGCAAAATACATTTTCCAATTTTAAAAGTTTTAAATACATAGCTTGGAAAATACAGAAAACCATATAGAAAACATGGAATACTCAATCCCAGAGGCAGTGTTAATATTTTTACCATTTACTTCTAAAAAGTGTTTCTATAAATACATAAATCGTGGAATAATGTCCTGGTTGTTCATTTTGCATTATAGCAGAAGCTTCCATGCAAATTAAAATCTTTCATATACACTATTTTAATAGTTACTGAATTTGCCGTGCTATGGATATACCATAGTTTACCTACCCATTATCCCACTGTTAGCCGACAACAGAATGTTTCCAATTTTTTATTACTGTAAATATCACACCGAACATTTTTAGACTGAAAACTTTGCTCCATTTTTTATGCGTTCCTTAAGTTTTCAAGGAACTTACTTTGTAGTTCATTATTTGGCAGGAACATCGGTTCACTGTGTGTGCCATGATCCATTTTTCTGTAGAAGCTTTGCATGTGATATTCCTTTGCCCTGGTTTGCTCTTCCTGTCCCCACCTTTGTGCCCAGTTAACTCTTTCTTTAGATTTCAGCTCAAAGGACCACTTCCACAAGAAGCCTTCCCCAGAACTCCATATTCAATTATGTTCCTCTTATATATACTAACTGTACTGTGTTCCTTTTTAATAGCATTTTCCTCTGGTTGTAATCTTTTTATTTGTGTATTATTTGATTAATTTCTGTTTCCCCTTGTTATTAGTGTTCTCTGGAGAAACAGAACCAATAGGAAATATCTGCAATTGTTATGAGATTTTTATAAAAAATTATCTCATGCAACTATGGAGATACGCAAGTCCAAATTTCAGATTCTGTAAGGCAGGTTGCAAGCTGGGAACTCCGATGAAAGTTTTGACTGAATTCCCCAGGAAAAGCTAACTGGCTGAAGTAGAGATGGAAATTCTCTGTTGTGACTACTGAAATCATCCCTTCTCCTTTCAGTGCTTTCAACTGATTGGATAAGATGCCTTTCATTGTTGAAGGCAGTCTCCTCAGTTAATTGTAGATGTAATCAGCCTTAGATACAATCAACTCATTGATGATTTAAGTCCATGAAACGTTCTCAAAACAATCAGTCCAGTGCTTGCTTGACCAAATAACTGGGCACTATAACCTGGCCAAATTGACACACAAACCTAACCATCATACCCCTCTTGTACAAGAATACTTTAATTATTATCAAGATAACTCATTTTTATAATGCTAAATTATAAACACAGACAAATTAATGTGATCTCATATCACTGTGACTAAATGGACTAAAGCCTGAGTTTGAAATACAGTTAATGAAAAGATATTTATTGTGTCAGGCATTATGCTAGATACTGAGAATATGGACGTGAAAATGGCAGGCATGATTTCAGCCTTTGTGGCTTTTACAGTCTAGTGCAGTGGTCAGCAAACTTTTTCTGTTAAAAGCCAAATGGTAAATAGTTTAGGCTTTTAAGGCCATACGCTCTCTCATAACTACTGAATTTTGTTGAAGTGCAAAAGCAGCTATAGACTACATAAATGAAAGAGTGTGGCTGGGTTCCAGTAAAACTTTGTTTTAAAAACAGACAGTGGGCTACAACATGGATGAACCTTGAAACTATTATGCCAAGTAAAATATGCTAGACACAGAAGGATAAATATTGTATGAGTCCACTTACATGAAATATTTAGCATAAGCAAATTCATAGAGATAGAAGGTATATTAGCAGTTACCAAGGGCGTGGGGCAGGGAGTGGGAAGTTATTGCTTAATGGGTACAGTGGTTCTGTTTTGGGTGCAGAAAAGGTTTTCGTAGTGAATGGTGGTAATGTTAGTACTTCATTGTAAATGTAAGTAATGCCACTGAATTGCACATTTAGAAATGGTTAAAATGACAAATTTTATGTTATATATATATATGTATATATGTTTCCACAGTTTAAAAAATATACTAAAAGAAAGAGACAGTCTTATAAAATTTTATGAAGTCACAAAAACATGGTCTTCATGGACCATGGTTTGCTGGCTCCTGGTCTAATGTCAAGACAGACATTAAACAGATAATTTGAGATGATGAATACTTCAGAAGAAGAGTACAGGGTGAAATGAAGTCATATAGTAAGGTGGCTAACCTAGTCTAGGTGAGGAATAAAGGCTTCCTTGAGAAACATGATTTTAATATTTTAACAAAAAAGATGAGTTGTCTGAATAAATATAGGAACAATAGACTCAATGAAGACCCAAAATATGAAGGAGCATGAATCAAAAGAAATTCATTCTTAAGCTTGGCGACTGATAGGGAGAAGAGGTTAAGCTAGAATATAGAGTGAGAGCTCAGTCTCAGAGCATTAATCAACTTAATACTTCCCTAGAGGGAGATGCCACCAGGAAAGACTAAGAAAGAATGATAAATGAAATATAGTAGTAGCAGGAAGTTTAAGACCTTATAGACATGCTAACTTCCTCTTCTATTTGGACTGGGTATTTATGGATAAGTAGGTTGTGTGGTTGGGAGACAATATCCTAAACGTTATGGGTACCTCAGGGAATTGATACACTTTCTGCAGGATAAAAGATATATAGAGAAAGAAGAATAGAGGTAAGGACTGAGCAAGGGTTGAGGGGGAAAAGGAGTATAGATTGAAGAAACAGTGAGAGTATTAGAGAAAGAAGAGAGATAAGAAAGAACACATTGCTAGTATATAGTAGGTGCTCAATAAATGTTGATTGATGAATGAAAGGACAACAGTATAATATAGAATCAAGGAATCCAAAGGGGAAAGAGTTTCAAAAACCAGTTGGTCAATAATTTGAACATTGAAAAAAGTTATTGTTTAGGGCTGGTTTCCTTGGCTATCTGAGAAAGGATGCAGATGAGGATTCTGTCACTCTTCATGCCCTAGTCCCAGATAAGCCTAACCTCAAGGCCAGGAAAACCCTACCGAACCCTTTTCTGTCATAAAGAATTCAGTGAGTAGTAGGGATCTTACTGTGTTAATACATGCTCAAAATAAAAATTATAAAGTTAGAACAGTACCAAGGTTTTTGTAGTTATTCCATAGATTACAATGACACCAGCACAAGTGCTTGCTATCCCTTCTCTCTGTCACCTATTTAAACATGTATTGTATTGCTTAATTCTATACTTTTTGTATTTTTAATTTTTTCTTGATACCTACAAGGTCCTATGTTAGATGCTGTGGGTGATTTCACAAATAATATAAAACATGGTTTTGGGACTCAAATACCATCTAATTGACCAATAAGTTGTAAGATTCTTGACATTAGGAATCATTTGACATTTTCTTCTTTTCCATGCATACTCCCAGACATATGATTGGTCCTACAGGAATAATTTTCCACTACCCTCTACACTGCACCATTTGAGAGCCAAATGGTGTTCATCTAGTGACTTCTGTATGACTTGGGCAAAACATGCAGCTTTCTGAGGCAGACAGTGATATTTTGAAGCCATCAGTAACAGCAGTTTTCAGTTTACTGAAGGTAGAGGTTTTTTGTATTAAGATCAGCCTGTCAGGAAATAGAATGCCACCCTGGTCTTTCAAGAGTATAAGAAACCTTTGTATATCTGTGTTTTTACACTTAAAAAGAAAAAAAGAGTAATGGGAAACTATACCCAGTGCCCTCACTAGGTGTTCTCAAGCCAAAACTGGGGCAATTGAACAGTAGCACATTTTTATAATTGTACTATTAACTGTACTCCATGGTTTAGCTTAGGGTTTGCTGTTGTGAGAGTAAATCCAGGGATTTTTTTAATTGTTGTTGTTACAATATATATAATCTAACATTTCCCCTTTTAATCACATTCAGATATCTATTTCAGTGCTGTTAATTATGTTCACAATGTTGTGTAATATCACCATCCATTACCAAAACATTTCCATCATCCAAATAGGAACTTTTTTTTTTTTTTTTACATGGGCAGGCACTGGGAATCGAACCCGGGTCCTCTGGCATGGCAGGGGAGCATTCTTGCCTGCTGAACCACCGTGGCCTGCCCAGAACCCTGTACATTTTGAGCCTTAACTTTTCATTCCCTATTCCCAACCTGTCCCCTCATAGCTTATATTCTAGATTCTGAGTTTGCTTATTCTAATTATTTCAGATCAGTGAGATTGTATAATATTTCACTCACCATGATGTCTTCAAGTTTCATCCATGTTGTTGCATGTATCAGGACTTCATTCCTTTTTTAAGACTCAATAATATTCCAATTATATGTATATACCACATTATTTATTCCATAATTTATTTAAAATTTTTTTGTTGTGAAATAGAACATATACAAAAAAGCAATATATTTCAAGGTATATTATAACAAGTAGTTGTAGAACAGACTTCAGACTTTGGTATGGGTTACAGTTTCACAATTTTAGATTTTTCCTTCTAGCTGCTCCAAGACACTAGAGACTGAAAGAAATATCAGTTTAACGATTCAGCAGTCAGACTAAAACATTTATTTTTTAAAATTCTTGGGGGCAAGGAGCTGAGATTTTTCTTGCCTGAATTAGCAGGTCATTTTATTCTCCATCTGATTTTGGCTGGCAAGACCTAGCCTTAAGATGAAAATGTAAGTCAGAGTTTATTGCCAAGTCTGAAAGATGAAAGAAAGATTAATCTTATGAATGAGGGGAATACTACTCATTTTTCTTAAACAGCTGCTTATTTCTGCATTGTATGAACTGTTTTTAGACTTAAAGCTCATAGAGAAGGGGGAAGGATCCCCATTCTAGAATATCTGCTCCACTATACTAAGGTTATACCTTATTATTAGTCTTAGCATCTGAATCTCATACTCTATATGCTAAGGCATAGCATTATAAATTCTCCTTTGTATATCCAGAAATATTAACAGACGGAATTATTTCAATTATTATTACCATACTCTCTCATTCTCTAACTTAGCCTTGTGCTTATTTTCCTGTTTTATTTACAGTTTTGGGTCTAGCTCAAAAAAAATTTCTAATTAATATTTGATCAGTCAAAAAGATATTTTTCAGGCATTTTGGGATGAAGTGATGATGGAAAATCACTCCTAGGGATAGTTACCCCTTTTAGAGGGGTGTATTAGTTAGGGTTCTCTAGAGAAACAGAATCAACAGGGAACACTTGCAAATATAAAATTTATAAAATTGTCTTACATAACTGTGGGAACACAGAGCCCAAAATCCACAGGGCAGGCTGTGAAGCCGACAATTCCCATGGAGGGTCTGGACGAACTCCACAGGAGAGGCTCGCCAGCCAAAGCAGGAAGAGAGCCTTTCTCTTCTGAATCCTCCTTAAAAGGCTTCCAGTGATTAGACTGAGCATCACTCATTGCAGAAGACACTCCCCTTGGCCGATTACAAATGGAATAAGCTGTGGATACAGCTGACGTGATCATGATTTAATTCTATGAAATGTCCTCATTGCAACAGACAGGCCAGCATTTGCCCAACCAGACAAACAGGTACCACTACTTGGCCAAGTTGACACATGAACCTGACCATGACAAGGGGCTTCTGTCAATCCATTCTCTGAGCCAGGGCCCTTAACTGAGTTTCCTTGAGTCGTTTCATTCTTGCCTTTCCTAGCTTCCCCCTCCCATCATTTCTGATCCCAAAGATTTTCTAAATGCACATCCTTCATTTTCCCTATAGTAGCAGAGAAAGCAGTGCTACTTGGATGGGAAACAGGGTACTGTTTGTGTGTAGTTTATTTATTGGCAGCGTAGCATACTGGATAGGAGTTTAGGTTCTGCAGCCCAGTTTTCCCACTTAATGTTGTGTGACTGGGCAAATTATTTTCCTGTGTCTCAGTTTTCACATCTGTAATGTACAGAAGATAATACTAATACTTATACCTCATAATGTTGTTGTGAGGATTGAATTACATATATTGAATGAGTTGATCCATGTAAACTACTTAGAGCTGTTAAGCACTCAGTAACTGTTAACTGCTATTCATGATTTAGAGGCAGCTTATATGGTGCCCTAAAATATATTTATTCATTCACAAGAAGAGCAATGATGAAAACCAGGAGCTATTAAAATGCTGTTGATTGGATGTAAAAACTATACTTTTAGAATTGCAAAAGACCTAAGAAATTATTTATAATTAAAATGATTTGTTCTTAACCAGTAATATACATGAGAATCCCTTATGAGACTTCAAAAAATAAAGTTATCAAGGCCCTCCCTTTGCAGACCTACCATGTGTCAGAACGTTCACAAACGATTCAATGCAATCTTCCTGTCGAGATGATTCAAGAGCTTATGATGAGAAAGCTGAGACTTAGAGTAAATGACTTGCTGGAGATCCCAGTGGTGAATGGGATACAGGTTACCTAGCTCCTTGGTAAGTGATCTCCCTATTCTTCTTTGTTGCCTGCCAAAACGCTTTTTTTAAAAAAAA
>PVIY010012350.1:0-62215 GCA_004026745.1 Myrmecophaga tridactyla | reverse complement strand
CCCTCTGCACCCACCCACCTCCTATACCTCCAGCACCCCTCTGCACCCACCCACTTCCTATACCTCCAGCACCCCTCTGCACCCACCCACCTCCTATACCTCCAGCACCCGTCTGTACCCCTTGTACTCTTGCACCTACACTACCCCCTGCACTCCCCTACCCCTGCACCCTTTGCATCCACTGCAACTCCTGCGCTTTCTGCACCCTCTGTACCCATACACCCTCTTTATACCCTGTACCTCTTTGCACCCACTGCGCCGCCGTATATACCCTGTGCACCCTGCACCTCCTGGACCCTCTGTGCCCTCCTGTGCACCTTGCACCCTCACTACCCACTCTACCCCTGCACCTCTCTGCCCACTGTACCCACTTCACCCCTAACCCCTCTGCTCACCCTGCACCCCTTTGTACCTTTTGTACCTCCCTGAACCACCTGCACCTGTGCACCCCCTATAACTCCCCAGTTCACCAGTCTCGCCCCTGTCACTATTACCAAGGACACTAACCTCAAAAGGCCTTGTCCTACCCCCTCTATGTACTAGGCAATGCTGTGTAAAGAATTCCCTTTACTGAAGTTGTCTTCGCTCCTGCACCACTGAGGTTTGCACATCAGATGCTGGGAGTCAGGGGGCCCATCAGTATCTCAGGATTCTGAAAGTCACTGACTACTGCTCACAAGTGTGTACAAGCCCAAAGCGTGAGAGAGGAGCTCCCCATCTCTTCCTGGCATCCTAGTCTTTCCTGCCCAAACTCCCCCACTGCAAACTGTCATTAATTCTCATCCGCAAATCCCTGAAAACCTGCCAACCCTGGGTGCAGCCCAGGCTAGGGGAAGGGAGTAGAGAAGGCAGCAGCCCATCAATAATCCTAAACAGAGAAGAGTGAGCAGCCAGGCAGCAACTAATTAGGTGGGGTTGGGTAATTAAATTCACAGGCTTTGATCTTTTCTTCAAATATTTCCAGATGTTCTGTATCATTCAGCTTCAGACACCATGACACTTCTCTGCAATTAGGAAATGCTGCCTGGTGGACCTCCTTCTCTCCGCAGCCAAGAGCAGCAGGGCTGAAGATAAGCACGCATCCCCAAAAGGAAGTGGGTATGAAGCCTCTTGCCTCTGAATCCAGGCAGCAGCCTGATCTGCTCAGCCTGGCAAAATCCCCCAGGGGCTCCACCCCCAGGTCTCCCCAGACAGCTCGGCTCTCCGCAGACAGAGCGGGAGTCCATGTGCCAGGAGAGTGAGACAGCTGTGCATGCCAAGGCACCCCGCCCTCCCTCTGGGGCAATGCTGAGCCTCCAGTCTAAGACAGCGCTCCCCAAGCCAACACCCTCCTCCTGGATTTAATCATCAGGCACCTATTAGATCAGTCCTCACAGGACGCCTTACCCAGCCCCATTTCCCTGCCTCCAGGGAAGGACTGGAAAGCCCCAAGCTGGTCTCCACTAATCCAATTATAACCCCTGTGGAAGCTGCTTTCAAATTGCTCTAATGTTAACATGAGAAAATGCAACGAAGGGCTGATTCCTGAACGATTTGCTTCTTGTTTTTGAAAATTCAGACAGTGCCACATTGAGAAGGGGCCCCCAGAGAAGCTAACTGACAATTTTTGGATCCATCCCCAAGACTCAAAGAAAAAGTCCACCTGCAGTGCACTGACACAGCTGTTGTCATCCAAAAGACCCTTTTCTACTGTGCTCCAGTTCTCCAAGCTGGAGGCTACCAAGGAGATTGTTTCACCTCCAACAGGGCACGCCCTGTGCTAACGAGGAAAATTCTTCCCCCCTTGCTACTGATGGAAGTAACTGTTTCATTATTAGAAGAGGCCTAATACAGACCCAGATATAAATATCAAAGAGCAGTACCAAGATTTAGAAGGAGCCTGGGGCCCTGGTGGGCTGACAGCAGGCAGCTGTTCCCTAGCTTTTTTGGCAGCTGGGCACACAGAGGGCCCTATGTCTGTCCTGTCTGCCGGGGTGGAATCTCCAGGATATTTGCTTATCTTCGCTGATTGTCATGACCCTTCGTTCAACCAAGCCCCCTGCACAAATACAGCAGCCACTGTACAGTTCTGCCGCTGTCTCCCTTACACAGAATGAAACGAAACCACTGGAAGTGAAATATCTGTGTATGGGCAAAACACTTGGGTGAAAATGAGAACTGCCTTTCCAGCACTGCTTTTGCAGATTTCCGAAACCAACCAGGAGCCTAAATGTCTGAACTTCTCTATTACTTCATCTCTGCGTAAAGCACTTAAAGTCGTCAATTAAACACAAAACAATAGAAAGTGAGAAGGTTGTTTCACGACTTTTCCATCTTTGACTCAGATGTGGAAAGGCTATTCTTGGCTGGCTTTTACAGGAAGTACCAGAAATCTCAGGAGAAATGGTGTTCCTGCAAGATTTCCAATGCGGTTTAGCAGGCTGTTTGAGACATCTCAGGCAGGTTTCTACTGTGGATCCAACGTGTGGATGCTTATCTGAATTGAACGCAAGCCTTTGGAATTTTACACCTCACTCCAGAAAACCTCACTGCAAGCTTGGACTTGCAGCTCTGCAGGTAAGGTCTCCTGGGAGTAAGAATCACCTTTACATACATACACCTGTTCTGTCTTGGGTGGTGGCGAAGCTAAGAGCAGCCACATAGCGCTTCCTTGACTTCTGTAATTCCCAGATTTTTTCTTTATGGTCTGTGCAACCACGGGCTTTTAAAAGCAAGCCACTGGAACCCTTCACAGTGTGATGATCATAAGAGGGCTTTATAATAAATCCATTTGGTGCGACTCGTAACAGGTATCAGCTAGAAGGACAATTAGAATGTATGTCCTGCCAGGAAACTCTGCCAGTTTTTACCTGTTGAAGCAATTGGGAAATAGACCTGTACTTGCTGAAAAGTTTACTTGTACCTGCATGCAAGATGTGGGAGGGTGAGCAGGTGTTTGCAAACCACAGTTAAATTCTTAACAATGCTCCCTGTCTCCAATTAAATAAGAACACTCGGTGCTCAAAATTTCATCCAACCGGGGGAAAAAATGCCCTCGGAACTTCGGAGCCTGACGAGGTGATCAGGGTTTCAGAGAAAGTGTTCACTTTTCAGCACAAATTTCCATAGGCATCAGGTTTGATGAGTCTCTTAATTGAAAAGCCACCCCCTTCGAATTCTTCTTCCAAGCAGTAGGGAAGGAAATAGAGTGGTAACCAAGCCCCAGAGGACACATCAGTCACTTCCTCATCCTTTGTGCTGGGATTTGCCCAGGAGCCACATTTTCCCCTGTGTGGGTATGAAAGGACCCCTGCTAAGGCAACAAAGAGACAATAAAGTAATCCACTGAGCAATCCTGCTGGGAAATGAATCCCGCTTCAAGCCAAATCTAATTGCACAGTGACGCTAAATTAGTACCTAGGTGATAATAGATAAGGAATGCTTTCATTAAGCCAGGGTATAAACTCCTGCCCCTCTCAAGGGCACCCAAAGCACACTGGTAAATGCACATGCAAATAGAGCTGAATCAGTGTATTCTCTGGAGCATACATAGAACATGTTTTCATAACAATAGAAACATAATTTGGATTTTTTTTCTATTCCTTCTTTGCATGGGGATCGAAGCTGCACAATAGGGGTAGAGTGGGGGTCCTCTTGTGTTCTTTCCTAGGAAGTCCCACCAGCTGCTTCCAGAGAAATCAGAACTGACACAAGTGTTAGCAAAGAGTGAGCCCCCTGTGGCCTGCACAGGCCAAAGCCCAGATGGGTCCATGCACCTTTACGAAGTCACCTCTTCACAGGCCATAGCAAGCAAGGCCACTGCAAGGAGGGAGCCCTGCCAAGATGTTATTGTCTGTGGTCTGCGGGAGCCCACTGTGGTTACCGAGTGTATGTTTATTCATTGATGGTACCACCTCTAAAGGTGCCAACTCATTAACCACTCCTTCCCCTTCCTTCCCCCAAAAACTTGCTTATCTAACCATTAGACCACTTATAAACATAGGTCAGTGAACTTTTTTTTCCTTCCAGACTGAGCCCAAAGTCACGTCTGGTCCAACTCACAATGCAAAAAAAAAAAAAAAAAAAAAAATGGTGAAAAAAGCCAGTTGCAAAAGACTTTCGTGGAACGTGGCCTCGGAGGAGCAGGGTTAAGTAGCAGGATGGCAGGCAGACCAAACCTGCAGAACACCTGCCAAAACCTGCAGGGAGATGGGAACTGGGCGGGCATAGGAGCACAGGTGCCTGGCCAGGTGCACGCAGGAAACAGCAAATGTCCAACCTAGTTAGCAACTTTCCGCTCCTCCACTTGGCAATTTAATGTGCTGTTGGCCGCCTGCAGAGCTGTGTGACTGAGGCTGTTGCCCTCATTGGGCCAGGACTCTTAGCAGCTTTTTTGCAATGAGAAACGACAAGCATAGCTTTTAGAAATGGCCTTAGGAGGGTCCTGCAGCATCTGGGCCACAGCAACCAATAGCCATATTTGCTCCATTTTTAAGAAGAGATGCCCCCCACCCAACTGACATCTCCCTAGACAGAAAAGAAGAAAACAAAGAGAATAATTTTTCCCTTTTGAATATCATCACCCTCTACCTCTCCAAGAGACCTAAAACATTTAGTGTCATTCAGAACTATTAGATGATCAGCTTAACTTCAGGGGCAGCACTGTAAACAAACCTCTGCCCAAGTGGAAAATGGTTTGGGAGTCAGCTTTGCTAACCCACCCAAGCCTGTCTCCAAACCTGAATATTTCACAAGGGCATTACCATGTTTTCTGTTGGTTGTTTACAGAGCTCATCCTAAATCCCAAGCCTCTCATGTTTCTATTGCTAAGGCCCCTTCCAACTGGTCTTGCCATTTCAGTTTGCTTTGAATGGCTTTAAAGTTTCCCACCTTCACAGTGACCTGAGCCTGTGAAGAACAAACCACCTGGGCTCCAGTGGGTGAGTCCACAGTCCTCCCTTGCTCACTACTCGGGTAATTGTGTTACCGGACAAAGGCCGTGGATTCTTTTGCCTGAAGCACTCAATAACTGTTCCTGAGACACCGGGGTTTCAAAGAGAGACAGAGTTTATCCCTAGGCATGTAGTAGGAGAGAAGATGGCTTAGTGGCCCATAATCTGATTTCCCGAACTGCAGTAATTCTGTTAGTTTTATTAGAGAAAAAGATGGGCAGGGTTTAGGATAATGAGCACAGTGACCCCAGGTGATGTAATTAGAGGTGATCTAAGTATTGAGCATGTGCAGATTGATTACATGCTTAGTCACAGAACACGTGTAAGAAAATGGTGGAATGAGGTCTAGGTGACTTGTAAGTTAAAGTTACTCTGCACATGTCAGATGCGACCAAAATCTAGTCTCGATTATCAAGACAAATTTGGGCCTTGGGTGGGTTAGTTCTGGGCTGACCCAGGACCCTTCATTAATGAACTTTAATGATTTCAAGAGTCTTAAGTTGAAAAACTGGATAAATGGGTACAAATGAAGGTTAGTCACAAAGTTTTTATAATCACAGGGGCAGAAGATAAGAGACATACAATCATTGTCAGAGATCAAGGCAGCTGGGTTACAATTTAGAGATTTCAGATATTTCCCTCCGTCTACTCCAATATACTGGAAAACAGAAAGGAAAATCTATATAATGCTTCAGTAATCAAAATCATCCCTTTTGCAACGGATTTCTCAGTTACAATTGCAGTTCAGTTGCATATCCTATGCAATACCAGCGTTAATTTTCAAAGCCCCCTATGGGGTAGGTGGCATTACTATCCAGCTTTTGCAGAAGAGAACATGGAGACACAGAGAGGTTAAGAATCTTGCACAGGGGCAGCTGCCGTGGCTCAGCAGGCAGAGCTCCGACTTGCCATGCTGGAGGTCTGGAGTTCGATCCCTGGTGCCTCCTGCCCATATGCAAATTTAAAAAAAAAAAAGAATCTTGCACAGGTCCCGTTGCAAATAAGGAGTGAATCTGATAGTTCAGCCAGGTCATGCAGCTCCGAAGTCCAAGCCCACTGCTGGGCATGGAGTATACTGGGGCAAGCAAAGTCACAGCAGCTCCGGCCCTCTTGGATCTCACAAGGGAAAATACACACTCAATGCATGCAAATAACATATTCAACAGTTGTAGGAGAAATAAAAAGTAGATCATGATGGAGACATATTGTTGACCACTTGCAAGATGTGAGGTTTCCTAAATAAATGGAGACATCTCAGAGCAAAGGGAAGCACAGTCAGACCATTTTCTCCCCTCAGGATCTCAATCCCTGCCTGCACTAGGGGGTAGAAGAAACATATGAGACATTGAAAAACCTTCTCATTAATTGTTCTCATCGAAAACCTAAGAAGATCATTAACACACGCAAGTCCAACCTTTTGAAAAATCTGCCAAGAGACATCCTGCACAGGGCATTCCATGACAGTATACATTCCTCTGAGTTAAAAATGTGTACTCATCTGGGGGTTAGTGGAAATGAAGAAATGCTGCTTTCTGTGTCATGTATACATTTTTCATGAGATTATGTTTTTCAGAGAAAACTCCTTCAGGAAATGTTTATTTTCTTGCCAACAGAAGTGGATCAGTTGCTCTTTTATAACGATTTGCAAAATGGTTGTGGGGAAGGCTACTGAAGCTAATGGCCAAACTAACATGTTAATTTATCCATGATTTCAATTACCTATACTCTTCTCATCACACCATCAGTGAGCGTGTTTTCAGCATGGATAGTTGCATCCAGTATGACTCCCTGTCGGGTGTTGTCCTGACCCCTTACAGAATTGTGGAAATGAATCACTGTAACAGCTGGTCTCTGCAGAGAGCTTGCTCCCTGCCAGAAGACTCTGCGGGCTTCCAGTGATGGCGGACGTGCTCCATCTGAATCGCCATCCTATTTGGGGCAACACTCCCACTTTCCCTCAACACACACCCCGTGGCTGGCTTCCTGCCTTTCCAAGGGCCCCTGAGCTCAGAGGGGATGATTTCATCTCCTAAGCAGTCAGTGACTTGCAACGGCTTTGGACTCTGTATGGAGACTGGGAGACTGGGTTGGGAAATATCAAGCTGCCAGCATCCCCTGGCCCCTGCTTGTTTTCTGAACCTAATTCTCCAGCCTCGCCAAGATAGCCCTCTACAAAGTCATTTCCTGCTTCGTTTAACCAGAGATCACCTATGTCATTTGCAGGTGAGAATCCTAGCTAAGCACATATATTTTCTCATTTAATCTGCACAACAAACAAATGAGGTTGTTAATCCCATTGCATAGGCAAACCAACTAAGAAAGGCTGTAGGTTGCTTCTTTCTCTTTTTTTAAATCAAATTTCAATTGTGGTAAAATATACATAATATCAAAATCATTTTCACTGTATTAAGTTGACAATTATTTGACATGAGGTACACTGACAATACCATGCAACGTACACCACTATTTCCAGACAATTTTTATGATCCCAGAGAAAGGTTGTTTCTTACCCAATGTTGCACAGTAGCTGCCAGTGTTGAACCCCAAGCAGTCTGATTTCAACCCCAGTTCAGAGAGATTTTACCCTGGGCCCAAACAACCCTAGGCAGTCAGAATTCGATTCCACTAGGCCACACTGACTTTTCTGTTTGCTTGTTTGTGAATATTGGTGTGTCAATATCTATTTGAGTCCCTCCCTGCTTCCAGTTCTTTAGAGAATATACCCAAGAACGGAATTGCAGATAATACGTTAATTCTGTATTTAACTTTTTTTGATAGGCTTTATTTTTTACAGCAGTTGTGAGTTTACAGAAAAGTTACACAGAAAGTACAGAGTTCCCATACACCTCTTAACACAAGCACAGTTTTACCTAAGTATTCACCTTTTGAATTAGTGTTGTACATTTGTTAAAAGTCATAGACCAATATTGTTAGAATTTTATTGTTAAGTGCTGTCCACAGTTTACATAAGGGTTCACTGTAACTGAGAAATTAGGATTTAGGGGATGATTAGGATTACTGAATCATTATATAGATATTCCTTTCTACTTTCTGGCATATGACAGTAGACAGAGGGAAATACCTGAAATCTTTGAACTGGAAGTTCTCCGCCTTGATTTCTGGTAATGATTGCATAGCCTTTATCGTGTGCCCTTGTGATTGTGAAAACCTTGTGACTAACCTTCACTTACACCCATTTATCTAGTTTTTCAACTTTAGAGTCTTGTGATGGCGAAAGACAGCCCCTAATGTTTATTAATGAAGGGTTTTGGGTCAGTCCAGAACTAACGCAGCCCAAGTCCAGAGTTATCTTGATAACCAAAGCTGGATCTAACCAAGATGGTCCCATCTAACATGTGCAGTAGCTGAAACTTTAACCTATATGTGACTTATACCTCATTGAAATACTAAAAATCATAATCATGTGAAGGCTGCCATTTCCTAACATACATTCTGTGACTAAGCATGTAATCAATCTGTGCATGCTCAATAATTACATCAGTCCTAATTACATCATCTGGGGCCCTTGTGTTCATTATCCTAAAATCTGCCCACCTTTTAATGCTATAAAACTTTCAGAATTACTGCAGTTTGGGGAGACAGATTTTTGGGCCTGTAAACAGCTGATCTCCTGCTATGCACCTAGCCATAAACTCTTTCTCTCTTCGAAATCCTGATTGTCCCGGGAATTGGTCATCTGAGTGCACCTCCTTTGTCTGGTAGCGATGCTTTGTTTTATATCATCCTGTGGGTTTGTTTGTTTTTTAACATACTGCCTTTCTTTTAAAATCAGCCTGATTACTCAGCCTGACTGAGATATGGGGAGCACTGGAGAGCCAGAACAGGGGATTCAAAAGAATGTTGGAAGGCGGTGCAATGGTGGCTCAGTGGCAGAATTCTCATCAACTCCGATTCTCGGAGCCTGCCCATGCCAAAAAAAAAAAAAAAAAATAGAGAGAGAATGCTGGAATGCAGAGCAGGCACCCAGGACTGCCCCCCTACCCCACCCCCCAATCCCATGGCCTCTTCACATGTTCCACATCCCAGTCCTGCTTCGTGAGCAGCAAGCCTGCCCTCACCAAGGCGAGGTCTGGGGCTGCCCCCAGACCCCAACATGCCGAGGGTCAGCTGGGGACCTGCAGAAAGGAGCATCCACCCACAGTGACTTCCGGGAGGCACGTCCCTCGCCCCACCCGCGGGGAGATGCCCCCACTGCTTCTGCACCTGCAGCCAGGCACGGGGAGGTCTCTTCTTTTTAAAATCCCTCCTTGTTTCCATAAATCTCAGGCCTCTGAACCTCCCAAGGACTGCATAAAGGTGCAGTGTTTCTCCTTCACAAACAGCATAGTGTACCCTGCTTCTCGTCAGGGCAGGGTCACCCGCGGCCCGTTTAAAACAGCCTTTCCTTTGAGAAACGCGTGGTCTTGAGTCGTCTTCCCTTGTCCATTTACAGCTTTGGTGAAGGTACGGTATTGAGCACAAGCGCAGGCAAGCAGGAGGCCATGGGAGAGATTAACTTCCTGGCCCCCAGCGTTCTGGGATGCTGAGAAGGGTGGGCCTCCCGGCCCCTGGGGGAAGAGTCATTGAGGAGCCCCACGGGGTGCAGATCCAGGGAGCCAGGTTTTCAATAGCTCGCTTCTTGAAAGGACAAATAAAAGAGGGCATCACAGAGATGTTTTTTCTTCCCTAGTTCTGAAATGGCTCATTCTACTTTCCTGCCAGTTACCCATTGCCAGAGAAAAGTTGTGTATTATTTCAAATGATACTAAACTCAAAGGCAAAGGAGGAGGAGGAGAACGGAAGGGGTGGGGAAAATGCTTCACTTTGGATATCCGTTTTCAGAGGGGCTATTGGCACCCAGGCTGAAGATGGGGTTATCTAGAGCACATGTGAACTGGGAGCTTGCCTAGCAATTCTATGGGAATTGGCTTCAGATACTGGTGTCTTTTTCTGCTGTAGGGTAGACAACCTTCTAGATGAATACGATTCAGTTAAAAGAAAGGCTCATTTTTAAAAACGCTGCCATAAAGCAAAAATGTCATTCCATGTTTTTTCCGAACGAGGACTTTCTATATGTTGTAATGATATGTGTCATGTTTAACACACTTTGAAAATGTATTAAATGCTCAAATAATTGGAAATGTATATGCAACACATACATGTATATATGCTGGAATTTTTTCGGTCCTTTTTATTTTTGTCACATTCTAGAAATTTTGCATTAGGCAATTTAGAATTTGTCTCATCAAGTTCTGGAAACTTTGACGGTGTACCCAAGTGAAAATAACAAAAATTCTTGCATTTTTAGCAGACTTTGACATTGACCCAAATACTATGTGAGTCCCTTTAGAGTGCCAAGTATAAGGAAGCACATGGGCTCTGAAGAGCAGAGAGAAGTACCTTCTCACACCAAAACCAAGAAAAGCCCATCACCCCACCAGGGGCCACAACACCTTGCAGCTAGCTGGTTCCCTGCAAAGCCCTGTTATTTCTCCCACCCTATCCTGCAGTAGATATGCATCCCAAGGAAAAAGCACAAGTCCTTCCACCAGGGGCCTGTCAGCAGGAGCCCTAGAGTCACAAAGTCACCTACAGACATTTGGTGGGGGAGCGGTTTATGGGGATGGTGAGGAGAACAGCTCCCTCCACAGGGGCCTTTTTGGGTGAAGAAGAATAGGAAACCTCCCTGCTGTGACATGAAGAACTGTTCTCAAAGGTATCATCCTGCATCCCCCCACCCCAAAACCTCAAATCCCACTGTAGCGCTTAATCCCTTTAAGTTTTACCGTTAAACATATTAAGACGCTGCCCTGACACCCTACGACTGTGATGATCCTAAGAGGAGATCGCCTGGGAAACCTCAGGCCCGGAGTCGGGACTGCCTTTTCTCCTCAGCAGCAGACACCCAATGTGCACACTTTATGCTCCCCGCGTGTGGACTGCACACCGGTCTTAGCCGGGTGGGCAGCTGCCCGTGCACACGAAGCTACGCGGATAAAGTCAGTGCCACTTCAAAGGTGGCTTCAGCAAAGGAAGACATAATGAAAGTCTCCTGGTCCCACAGATTCTCAGGGTGAAGGAAAGAACAATACAGGGGGGAAACGGGTACTGGACCTGAGAAACCACTTAGTTCATGGTTCTCCCAACTCGTCCGTGAGGTTCCTAGAAGAACGATGGAAGTTGGGGCTGGGCTGTTGGTGACAATCCTGTAGTAGCCCCTCCGTTTCCTGCAGAGACAGCTCCGGGGAGCTTGCCCTTTGCACTCCCTGGTGTCCCCAGTCGCTGAGTGCGCCATGCCCTCTTTCAGGACACAGATGAAATCCATCTTGCATCTTTCACATGAGCGGTGGGAGGACGCGGGGGCGGGGGCAGAGGAAAATGAAAACAGATGCCTGGGGCGGAGGAGCTGCCGCTGGGAATGGCGCTGCCGGAAGCCGTTTCCCGGAGCTGGCCTTCCCACAGCCGGCGAGGACCAAACCCCGGGGGAGAGGACAGAGCCCCGGGGACGGGACTCCCGGGGAGAGGACGGAGCCCCTGGGGAAGGCCGCGCGGCCATGCGGGAACTGCTCATCTCGGGAGGGAACCCCGCCTAGGAGCCCCGCCCCCACCCAGTACTTTTCTCAATAAACTGTTGGCAATTAATTGGCAGAGGCCGGACAAGGCCGGAAGGAGCTGGAGGTGATGTAGGAGGGAGCAAACCCGGCGACAGCAGGCCTTAAAGAGCGCGCGGAAGCCCGGCGCGCCGGCTGGTGGGCGGGCGCGGGTCGCAGACGCCCGGGGCGGGGCGGACACTGGGCCCCGTGGTGGACCGCGGCCCGGCTGGCGGGCGCCCAGGCCGGCCCTGCATCCCCCACCCGCCCGCGAGCGATGCTGCCCGCGCTGCCGCCTCCTCCCGCTCCGGGCAGGCCCCCTACTCTGCCGCCCCGTCCACTCCCCCCTCGATCAGACACCCCGCGCCCCGCGCCGGGTCGGACACCCCTGCTCTGCGGTTCCGGCCCCCACCCTGCTCTTACCCCCACCGTCCTCCCGCCTCCACTACGGCCCCCGCTCGGTCCTGGCGCCCCCTCCACCTGGCTGCCCGCAGGCCGCCTGTGCTAGGGCCCATGTGGTTCGGTAAAGGGGGTCGTTTTCCTACGTGACCCTGGGGGAGTTCAGCCACGACCTGCCCGGGGTTTCGGGGTGGTGCGGACGTGGCCAGAGCAGCTGTGGTCGGTACGCCGCGCAGCAGAGTGGAAGCTGGCACCCGCGCCGCTCACAAGCGGATGGCTTAGGGCGCTGGGACTCTGTCACCCAATGCACAAATGCGACCATGAAGCAAGTCCCACAGTGTCTACAGCGAGCATTTCACATCACTATGGAGCGGAACCTTGGGCCTACTGGGGGGTTGGGGGGTGCCGTTCCTTAGGAGCTGAGAGGAGGGTGCATCTCACGGGGCTCTCCCAAAGGGCTGCCTCAGCGCAGCGAAAAAGAGTGTGCCCCCTGGGGGTCGGGGCCGAGGTCAACAGGACCCCAGGCTCCTGCCCTACAGCTATGGAAGGACTGATGGAGTCCTTCTTCCAGTCTAGAGCAAACAGCAGGGTTTTGTTTGGTTTGTTTTTTCATCAGTGTAATTTGAACTTCATGAATTCTGAAAACTTTCTGAGGCGAGCATACCACTATTTTAGGTCACTGTCTTAAATGCATCCTCTACTCCTTCTTAGAACCCCAAACAGACCTGCCATTATGCTGGCATTTTCACTTATGCTTGTCATCTGACCACAGATGAGTTTTCACAGACATTTTACAGCCGCTGGGATGTGATGGGGGTGGGGTATTACTGGTCTTCCTAAGGACGGGTGGGGAATTGGATGCCTCCAACCTCCTAAAAATTCCAGAAGCGTATGTGCTGATTGAATGAGCTTTATTTTTAAAAGCCAGTTGACCACTGCAATTGATCCATTCAAGCATACTTTAAGTCAAAGGATAAAAATCTCCTTTTGATTTCATCAACAGCATTAATTTCTGGCATCCAGGCAGAAGAGAAGAGATTAGCTCTTATGGGAATAGGTTTACATGGAAAATGGAGTTTACAAATCTGTTTTGTTGAGGGTGGCTAAATTTACATGGCTGATTTCCTTCTAACTGTTCAAAATACTCAGAGGCCCCATCTCTGTTAACAATGGCCTAGAAAATCTTCATTTTTAAGAACAAAAGGATTTCTAGCTCATTTGGCTTTTCCATACTTTGGATATTATATCCATATAATATTTAGTAGGAAAAGTGAAATCCCAACAGGAAAGTATTGCAAAGTATTTCAGTTGGGCCTCTAAGGACTGGCAAAATTATACTAAGTATCTCCAAAGTATACACGTTAATAGTTCTCCCAAGTTCTGCTTAGAGTTGTCATGAGTGTGGGAAGGGGGAACAGGCAGAAATACTTTCTCTTTATACCCCTGGTCCTCTCTGCAAGTACTGTCCGACTTTGTTTGATTCTAACTGAGATCTGAGGATGATGATTTTCCAAGTCCGACCTGGAGACTATGCTGGTAGCTCTTTGGGATGAAGCCAGATTTGAACCATATCTGTCGGTAGTTGATATGTGTCATTTTCAAAATGCTTTCCTGTACGATCTTTTTCTCTCATAAGCATTGTTATCCCCAATTACCACACGAGGAAACAGGTGGTCATACAGGTGTGTACTTTGTGTACTGTGTCCACAGCCACAGGCTGATCCACAGCCACAGGCTGATGGGGAGGCCAAGTCGCCCATGGGGTTTTCTGATTCTAAGACCACTATGGCTCATGATTTAAAAAGGAGGGAATGAAACATGGGCCTGAATGGAGCCCCTAATGCAGCTCAGAAAACCACCCCACACCCTCAGTCTCCCCAGAATCACATGAGAGATGTATCAAAAGCTCCAATCACCAGTAATGCCCCAAAGGGGAGGATTTGATGGTGGTGAGGCCTGGGAATCTGTTCTGTAAAGAATCTGAATGGATTTGACAAATGGATCTTGACCTGTCTGGGAACCACCGTTCTACACGTGTACCTTTTTGCTACCAAGAATAGATAAAATTCCTAGCATACGGTAGGTGTTTAATAAATGTTTGTTGCCTGAAAACTTGTCTAACCCAAACCCTAAACCAGCCTTTTTAGCCTGGCCCATCATCCAGACCCAGCTTCACGTTTCCATGCAGCTTGGCTCCACAGCAGCACAGAGGATTCATAGATGCAGAGGCCCTCTGGCCTGCAAAGCAGAAGGCCCTTTACAAGCAACCCTGGCTGACCACCAAAGCCTGTGAACGGGTTCTGAAGCTTATGGAGCGTTAGGATCCCCTGGGGGAGGCTTCCAGGGCCTGCAGGAAATAACTCCAACATGAAAACCCACCAGGTAAACCAAGTCACCAGCCAGAGCTATCCCAAGTGTCTGGAATGGAGCTCTCCCCACTACCCCCACCCCCACAAGCACCAGGCGAGGCTCCTGATGTGCTCAGAACTCATGACTTTCCTGCGAAGAAATCAAAAATAAATACAGACATTCGCTAGACAGCTAGGACACTCTGGGTACAAAATCAGGTATCAAATACACCCAAACTACTGCAGCTTGAAAACTGAGTAGATGAGGATAGGAGTAGCTAACTTACCAAATCATTACTAAGCTATCCTTAATCTGTTGCCCCATTAATTTTGCTGAGATATTTTCTTTGCGAACATTAAGAACCATGGTCTGTGGCATTTCGGCCTGGATTCAAGTTTGGCTCCTGAAGCAACTGGCTTTGTGCTTTGGGGCAATTTACTCTAAAGTCTTAGGTTTTAGTTTTTTCATCCATAGAATGGAATATTAAAAGGTACTTATTCCACACATTTTTTTCTTTTAATAATACACTTTATTTTTAGAGCAGTTTTAGGTTTATAGAAAAATCACAAAGAAAGTACAGAAAGTTCCCCATTACCACCCGCCCTAGTTTCTCCTATTATTAATATGCTGCATTAGTGAGGCATATTTGTTACATAGAGGAATGAATAGCGATAATTATTATTAATTAAAGTCCATATAGTTTCAACTCTTTCTGTTGACAGTTCTATGGGTTTTGTGGACTCCTAATGTCATGTATCCACCATTACAGTACCATACAGCATATTTTCACTACCCTAAAAATGCCCTGCTCCATCCATTCATCCCTACTTCCTTACACAGAACCCCTGGCAACCACTGATCTTTTTCATCTCTATAGTTTTGCCTTTTGCAGAATGTCATATAGTTGGGATCACAAAGTATATAGGCTTTCAAGCTGGCTTCTTTCACTTCTCAACATGCATATAAGGTTCTTCATGTCTTTTCATGGCTTGAAAGCTCCTTTCTTTTTATTACTGAATAATATTGTAGAGATGTGCATTGTTTATCTATTCACCTATAAGGGCATCTTGGCTGCTTCCCACGGGTTTTTAAAATGAGATTTTAATGAGCTAAGGCATATGATGTGCTTTGTGAAGTGCCAGAAACTCAGTAAATGTCACTTTTCTCACAAGAGCACTGCTATTAAAGAAGAGAGCATTGTTTAACAAAAATGAAATAAGATAAGGACCCATGCCCCCAAATAGTTGCTATCTTGTTCGAGGAAGAACTCTGTATCAGATAAGTTTGCAGCTGCTTCACTTTTTGGAAACCAATCAACTTAGATAGAAAATTCAACCATCACAGGAAACCTGTGAAATTGAAGAATTCACATTCTAAAAATAAAGAGAGTTCCAGCCAATGTTAACCTGTAGTAGGTATTATATTATTTCACTTGGGTCTTTCCTTCCCTTCCAACACAAGGTCAAACAAAAATAACCCAACCTGCTTCCTGCCCAGGGCGGTGCTGTGAGCCGGGGCAGCGAATGCCCCCAACGTGGTGGCTTCGGGTCCCAAAGGGGCAGTGTTGGAGCAGGTGAACCATCTGCAGGACTCCCGGACTGGGTCACCGTAGGGGAGGGTGGGGAGGAAAAAGAGAGAGGAAATCTGAAGCAGGCTTTCAATAGCGAAGGTTTTTATTTTTTTTTCCTGTTTAACAAAGTTGAAGAACAGCAGGGCCCAAAAATGACACAGGGTTCAAGACGGTAGGTCATCTCTGCTCCCAGGGTGGATCGGATGGTTCTGTGGGGGAGAATGTCACTCCTGTTCAAGCCATGACGGGGCTGGCCTTAGCTGTCTGTGGGCAGTCCAGCCGCGGCTGACCACTCACCATGCCATTCAGGCACTGAGAAATGAAAGTTATTTGTTCCTGGCTTGTAACCCAACTTGTGGGGGATTTTGCATAGATTTGGGGTGACAAAGGAGAGTGGAGACAAATCCAACCATCTATGTCAGTAAATCCTCACAGATTTCATTTGCTCAAAGACTATTTGACTCACCTCTTTTTTTTGCCCATGTATACTTAGGTTTAATCTGTAAGTGGTCTGGTATTTATGATGAAAGACGCAAAAATACTCATTTATTTGAGGAAGAACTCTTCCAGACTATCCCGCTTACTCTGGCATGAGATACGTGGTGGAAAGTGTGGGCAGATAGAGTGAACGAATCCACCTGGCTGTCAGCCAGCAGCGTTTCACGCTTATTGGCCTGCATGTATAATCCATTAGACTGTGAATTCCTTGCATCCATGGGCCATGACTTGTATTTCCTCTGTTCACCCTTCTGCCTCCAGTGTACTGGTCTGCATGAAATTCAGTCAGTGTATGCAGTGGACGGCCCAACATTGAGACCCATGTTCCCCCCTCAAGAATAGGACCATAAAGATGTACTGTTATATGAGATAACATCAGATATACCACATTTATTTGGCTAATCCTCCTCCTGGTGCACCCATACTTTTTTTTTCTTATTTTACAGACTTTATTTCTTTATTTAAACAGTTTTATTCACACACCATACAATCCATCCTAGGTGTATAATCAGTGGCTCCTGGCATAATCACAGTCATGCAATCACCGCCACAATCAGTAAAAGAACATTCCCATTTTTCCCAAAAAAGAAATCCCAAACCCTTATATCCCCCTATTTTTGATACTTAGCCTTGGTATATACTAATTAGCTATAATTAATGAAAGAATATTACAATGTTATTGCTAATTATAGACCTTTAGTTTGCATTAATTGCATTTTCTTCCATATAACATCCTATTATTAACACCTTGTATTAGTGACATACATTGTAGTAGCTCATGTAAGAACTTTCTTATACTTGTACAATTAATAACTAGATTTTGCTAAGTTATACAGTCCTAGTTTTTTGTCCTCTAACTTTCCTTCTGGTGGCGTACTCAACACTAGCCTTCCTCTTTCAACCATACTCACACTCAGCTTTGTTCCTTATGCTCACAGTATTGTGCTACTGTCACACAATACTGTGCTTTCCATTTCTGAACCTTTACAACCAACCTTATTGACCATTCTGTACTCCATAAGCATCAAGGACCCAGTCTCTGCCCCCTTTCTATCTCCTGATAATCTATACTATTGAATTTAATTCTCAGGGCTTGCTCATTATAGTTAGTTCCTATTAGTGAGATCATACAATATTTGTACTTTTGTTTCTGGCTAGTTTTGCTCAACAAAATGTCTTTAAGTTTCATCCACGTTGTTGCATGCCTCACGGCTTCATTCCTTCCTACAGCTGCATAATATTCCACCATATATAAATACCACAGTTTGTTTATCCATTCATCAGCTGACGGACTTTGGGCTGTACACACATACCTTTTAACAGAATTTTTAGTGTGTAGTTAGATTGCTACACCTTTGCCAAATATGAGAAAAATACTGAGGACTCTAACACTTAAGCATCTCTGCCCTGGAGGGACTATTTCTCCTGCCATTTCTCTGGGCCTCAGAAGGCTTTCTTAAAGCAAGCACATCAGCGATCACTGATTAAACACTCTTCCATTACATTCCAATAGAAAGCGCCGTTGTTTTGTCACGTTTTTAATATAATTCATATCAGCTTCTGCTGCTGTAGTTGATGATTACATTGTGTTGATAAATTATGTGGCGAAAGATGTATGTAAATATATACTGTATGTAAATTATTTCTGTTATTGTTATATAAATAAATATCAATAATATATAAATATGTACACTATCTACAGAATCATATTTATACATATACATATGTAAAGCAGGCATAAAATGTATCTAACAAATAGTTGAAATTTATAAGAAAGAAAAATTTGTAAATATATGGAGAAAGATATTTGTGGAAAATTAGAACATTCATCCCCTTTGTGCAGTCTATTGTCATTTCAAGTTAAAATATTCTTTCTGTCTGTGAGCATTTTTCTCTCATCTGATTTTCATTGCAACTTCATCATATTTTTCCCTCAGGTCCCCATTCCCCCAAACATTACCTGAGATGAGAGGGGACTGAGACGTAAAAAGTGGCAAAGAAGTGAGGCCAGGCATGTGCTCACTTAGCTGTTGTAGGGTGCCTGAGCTGCAATGAGGAGTCTCAGTCCCACAAGGCCAGTAGGGAAACTTTGTCTCTACGCAGTGCAAGCAAAGAATACTTACTGAGTCCTTCCTGTGCATCTTTCATTGTACTAAGCATATTGCAAGTGTTATCTATGCAGCAGCTAAATTACTATTATTACTCACACTTTACAAATTAGCAAACTAAAGCCCAGAGTTGTTGAATAGTTGGTCCCACCGGGCAGATGGGATCCAGGCCAGCCTGCTCCAAAACACCAGCTTCAAGCTCTGCATAATTCAAGGTGGACACAAATCCTGGAAAAATGGAACACACACTCACTCACTCACACGTGCACACACACACACACCTGACAGTAGCAGGTGGCCTCAATGACATTAAACACATCCTCCCATGCTACTAGACTTTATGCCTCTATTATTTGTAACCCTTTGTGCTTGGCTGTACCTTTTTGGCCAACAAGCTCTTGGTCAACTGAAACCAATGGGTTTCATAGTCAGATAAATTTATCTCGAGTCAGGAATCCCTTGTCCTTTCCTTGGAGAATGGATGATGTAAACCTAAATGCAGCATTATACACTTACCTGGGCAATAATCACCCTGATGGCTTCAGAACAGTGTTCTGGCCCATTAAACCATTAGCAAGTCTGATTCCTCTTGTGAATTATAAAAACCTCTGCTATTTTCAAGCCCATTTCAATGGTCTTCTTCTCTATCCTACTCCTTCCAATTGAATTCCACTGCTTCTCACTTTGAACATCCACAGAAAATTGATTGTTTGTCTGATAAATGATAACTCCCTCTGTTTCTGAACCCATCATCCCCTATGATATGCCCATTCTTTAACGACAGACTGTCTGCCAGAGTCTTCCCTTTGGCACTTACCACCAACCTTGTCCTTATACTTCCATCAGAAAATGTTTGATACATTGTATTAGATCTATTCATTATCAATTCCTATACACTAGGTGTTTCATAAAATTGAAAGGCCTGTCTCCTGAATCATTAAGATGTCTTCAAAGACAGAGTTTAGAGCAGCAGTGGAGGATTCCACTGACACTACACTCACATGTTTGCTCTTTCAACCAGCTGGAACTCTACCCAGCCCTCCACCAACCAACCACATTTCTCTATCTTGTCTCCAAAGGTGTAAGGACAATAGCAGCCATTAACTGAGACTCTGTCCTAGGGTCTGGAGGTCAAGGCTTTGCACCTGTCATCTCCTCTCATCTATCACTATTTGCCCTTCAGTAATACACACTGATATTAGAATAGCTAGAAGGGAATTCCTTAAACTACTGAACTGGGTTCCAGTAGCCTTGATTCTTGATGATGACTGCATAACTATATAACTTTTATGTTATGACCATGTGATTGTGAAAACCTCATGGCTGACAATCCCTTTATCAAGTGTATGGGCAGATGAGTAAGAAAATAAACATAAAAAATAAATAATAGGGGGAATAAGGAGTATGGGATGCTTTGGGTGTTCTTCTCTGCTTTTATTATTTTTTTTTTGGAGTAACAAAAATTTCTAAAATTAATTGTGGTAATGAATGCACAACTAAATGATGATATTGAGAGCTATTAATTGTATACTTTGGATGATTGTATGGTATGTGAATATATCTCAAAAATTTGCAGTAAAAAAAGAAAAAATAATAATACACATTGAATATGTCAAGAACTAATCTAGTGGTAGGCGGGGGTGTGGCAGTGATCAAGACAAACGCAGGTCCGGGATCCTGCCACCTGATATGCTTTCATTTATACCCGAGGTAAGAAAAAAAAAAAGTAGCGTGATACTTCCCAGGGTCACAGAGCCGGTGGGTTGTAAAGGCAGAATCGGATCCTGGCCTGGAGCTTTTCTGCTGCACTGTACCCGATGCTTTGTGCACACTGTAGCTCTGTCTGTAGCTGTGTCTGAGCTTCCTGGGGCCAGGCTGGTCCTGGGAGCCTTGTGTTGTTTGGCCGTAAGTGCTGGCTACCATCCCAGCCTACACAGGAAGGTCGGCCCCATTCGGCTTGAGGCACCCCGAATCCTAGACTCATGGCTAGTTATTTTGTATTGGATACTCCTCACTCCATCCCACCCACCCCAAGGGCATGTGAGCCCTTGGATGCTGACTCATGCACGTTCTATGACATGGGTGCCTCATGGCCTGGATTAGTCAGGGTTCTCTAGGGAGAGAGAACAGGAGATATCTATACTCATTATGAGATTTTTATAAGAATTGTCTCATGTGACTGTGGGGATAGGCAAGTCCAAATTCCATAAAGCAGGCCTCAAGCTGAGATCTCCAATGCAGGTTTTCAGTGAATTCCCCAGGAGAAGCCGGCTGGCTGAAGTTGAGATGGAAATTCTCTCTTCTGACTGCTGAAATCATCACTTCTCTTTTTAAAACCTTCAACTGATTGGACGAGGCGTCTCTCATTGTTGAAAGCAATTTCCTCAGTTGATTGTGGATGGAATCAGCCAGAATTGCAGTCAACTTACTGATGAGTTAAGTCCACAAAATTAAAACTATCCTCATAATCAGGGCAGTGCTCACGTGGCCATACAACTGGACCCCAAAACCTGGCCAAACTGACACATAAACTTAACCACCATGTGACCTGATGCAGGGTTAGTGCTCGATGGAAATGGCTTTATTTTGACCAGTGCTAAATTGTATCAAAGCCACATATTTAAAAAGACTCACTCCTACCACCTTCCAAAACTTTTTGAGTGTGGATTTAGCTTAAGAGTTTTAAGGACGTTGTATAGTATTCCCCTAAACATGGAAGAACTTCCAAGATGAAAAAAAAGTTTTAATATCAGTTCATCCCTCATTTTTTTTTCTTTTTTTTCAGAGTATTTATTTAGAACCTACATCATGAATAATTTGCTCAATCTCTGTAAGCTGTTATGAAGGTAGAGGAGAAAATTTGAGAACCCAGTAGAACTAGAAAATGTATTTACCATCCTCCATTAGCCAACTTAATTGTCATTATAAAAATATGCATCATAAGTATATGAAACACGAACCGCATGACAATACTATATAAACCAGATATACACCCTTTAAGACAACCCCCAAGATTACTTTGTTTGGCCAATATCTTCACTGGCAATTTTTGGAAACAGCTAACATTCTATGACTCAAGCAAGTTCGGACTCTTCTCTTCAGCCTGTCCCCACCATCCACCCATCCAGGGGAGCCTCAGAGGTCTCAATATGGAACTGGAGACCTAACTTAATAGAAAACAGCAACAAAAGGAGGGACTTCCCAGTGCTGATGTCTCATCATCTGAATGATTTTCTTCCCTCAGGGTGGTTGAGAAGGCCTGGCACGTCCTTGTGATGCCCACACTCCTGGCCCCTGACCCTCGCTGGACACATTCCCTCCCTCCAGTCCCCCAGGACCCACCCTCAGCAATTCTCTTTGTCCTGCTCAGCAGCATGCCCAGCTCCCGCAATAACTAAATAAAACCCACAGCCACCCACAGGCTTACTTGAAGGTCTTTCAGTGGGGAAGGAAGGAGGAGGAAACTCAGTTTCCCCTTGTTGGTAGTTTGCATTTTATTTTCTTCCTGTCACCTCACCTTTGTTAGGAAAATGAAGGGTGGAGAAAATATTCTTGCAGGGAGCCTCCTCCACATCCGTGTAGGAGAAATATGGCTGACAATTTCAAAATTGCTTAGCATCAGACCCCGTGAAAGCTTACCGAATCACTCAGGGTTGCACAGGCACAGGTGGGCATGCAGAAATGCTGTCTTTTGGTTCCCAGGCCCACTTCCCTTTTCTGCTCCAGGTATAGGACAGTAGCCATTCCCAGCCTCCCATGTAGGTCCTGTGACTGTGTCCTGGCCAGGGGGGGAGGTGGGAGTGAGTGGCATCCTTGTCCCCAGCCCTCTGTGTGGTCCCTCCGTGCTGTCTCTTGAGCTGCCTGCTGGCCAGTGCACAAAAGCCACAGCAGGACTCAGCTACTGGTTTGCGACTGTGGCAGTTTTGCCCCCAGGGGACATTTGACAATGTCTGGAGATATATAGGGTTGTCATAACTGGACAAAGAGCTGCTGGCATCTGGTGGGTGGCCACCAGGGATGCTGCTCAACATCTTGCAAAGCACAGGAAGGCACTAAGATTTCAGGAGTGCCAGTGTTGATGACGTTTGCCCTGGATGATCACCTTCTAGGTGAAGGCCCTGGATCCCTGCGTGACTGTGTGGAACAAGCCCTACCCACCCTCATCCCCCTCAGACCTGATTGTGAGTAACAAGCCTTCCTTGTGTTAAATCCTTGAGATTTTACACTGGTTTGCTAAGGGCATTGGCCTCCACTGAGGAAGGCAAACAGCACAAATGAAACAGAGATGTTTCCAGACAATAGTTTATGGGAAAATATGGGCACACTGTTGAGTTTTATTTTGTACTGTTTAGTTTTTGAAGCTGTAGAATAAAATATCTATTTAGAAAGAAGCTTTGATAGTACAGACCTAAAATTTGAAATCCTGGGACTGTCCCCAAGCGCAGGCATCCTCTAGCCATGCTTGCTGGGCTACTTCTCATGCAATAAAAACAGAAAGACGTATCGGGTCATCTGAAGTGAATTAGCGAGGTAGACTTTGTTATTCCCAGGCATTGCACAACACCATGCTCTCTCCCGTCAACGTTTTACTAGAGGCGAGTATGTTTTGCTACACTGCTGCTTGGTCTAGAAGCTTACTAGGAAGGATCAATAAACAAAACGTTTGAACTGGGCACATTTTGCTGCACAGATCCCGGGCGGCAACTCCCACTGTGCTGTTCTGAAGCCTTTTTGTGTCTTTGCCTTCATTCCCCCAACTGCTGCCACCAAGCCTTCCTGGTGATTTTTCCCCATCGTGTCTCAGCGTGGGGAACAGATTCTCACACATTTGACACCTACTCAGAATGTATTGTGGTAAATCAAGGATTTTGGTGGTGGAAAAAAAAAAAAAACCACAAGGATGAGAATTGGAGCTACTAGTTGGAGAGTTGACCAAGAAGCTTGCTAGAGTGCCAAGGACCTAGAATTAACCATGGCAATTGAAGGCATGAATTCTATGGAAGAGCTCTGCCTTTCTACATTAAAAACAAACAAACAACAACAGCCAAAGTATTTGTCAATGTTGACAATTTGAATGGCTGAGCTTCTTCTAATCCTTATGGGGCAAGAATGGTAGTTATTTTATTCTATTCCAAAAGCTATGTTATAATAAAAATCTCTGTGTACAATGAGCTTAAAAGAAAGCCCTTTGTCTTCTGAAGAATGTGGACTCCTCCCCATTACTTTAAAAAACCCCAACCACAACCATTTACTGGGAAGATTCAAATTTCACCACTTGCCAGCCTGTTGCTTGCACCCAGTGCCCTGTTCTCAGTGGAACTCTCCCATCTGACCATTCTCTAGACCAAAGATCTCCAAATCTTTCTTATCAAAATTATTTTTCAGTAAAAACTGAGTTCATCTATCAAAAACATATGTATTTATTCATTTTAAAGCATATGCAGGTACCGTTGAATTATTATGTTTTGTGCATTGAACAATATGCATACTAAAATACAATTTTGAAAAAGATAAGGTAGAAAATATACATGAAAACAATTTCTAGAATTTTCTTTCCCATGCCAGTTTATTCTCTTTCATTCTCCCTGGGGTACATTACCAGGTTAAGGGCCATTTTGTTTCTCAGTGTGCCAAACGCCTAATCTACTACTTGATAACAAGCATGCCTTCAACAAATTTTGAATGAATGAATGATTCCAGTTCATCCCCTAAGGTAAGGATAGCACCTTAGCTATCATAAAAGTAGAGAATGTCTAACCTCTTCTCATGAGACTCTAACAGCAGTATTTTTTTTTCTAAATCTCTCACCATGCTTCTTTTTTTTTTTTTTTCAGAATTAGGTAACAATATCTGAAATTATCATTTTTGCTTTCTGAAATACTTGGGAGTCAGCCCTGAACTGCAATAGTTAGGAGCATGGAAAGTGGTTTAAACTGATGCTCCCTGGTGGTGTGGCCTTGTGTAAACCAGATAACTTCTCTGGGCCTCAGTTTCTTCATCTGTGGAATGGGAATAGTAGCAGAATCTCCATCATAGGCATCATAGGGTTGTTGTGAGAATAGAAGGAGACAGTGCCAGTAGAATGCAAGGGCTTAACAAGTGTTAGCTGCTGTTGTTGTGATGGCCAGCTCCATAGACAAAAACAGCACATAGGAGGTGCTGAATGCACCAGAAGTAAACCCTCACCTATTGTATGGGAAACACTCTCCAACCTGCTGTCTCAGGGAGGGCCCATTTTTTGGTAGCAATAAAAATTGCCCTATAAAGCCAGTAGTAGAAGAAGCAATAAAATCTTAGAGTCATTCACATGTAAGTTATAATTTGTTTTATTCAGAAAAATGAACAAGTTTCAGAATCCTCAATAAAGTTGGTGAAAGCGGCGAGATGATGCGAGAAAATACTTGCGAATCTGGCACAAAGAGAAAATCAAGTTTACCTCCATGTGCTGTACTCATTGTTATTCACGAAAGCATCAGAACAGAATGACAGACAAAGGCTGAAGGGAACAACTGCACTTGCTGAGGCTGGTGGAGGGTCCAGCTGGCATCCGAGCTCACACCCGGCACATCCCCCTGTAGCCCTCCAGTGTCCTCTGAGTCCACTCCTTCACCATGAGCATGCTCAGCCAGGTGGTAGGAGGGGATATGCAGCGAGTGAGATGTCAGAAATGAATCAAGTACGGAAAAGAACATCTGGATCACGTCTTGTGTTATCTTTGTAACTGGCTATTCCTGGAAGTCACCTATTTTTCTGGCCAGGAGTCTGGATTCCTTGAAGTTAAGGCAAAGGTACATGGAAGACGAAGAAGACAGATGTACCTCTCATGTAACAGGTAAGTTCTGTGCTCCCTGCTAAATTACTGCTAGTTCCCGTATAAGCCAGTGCTCATTTATCATCTCAGCAGCACTTCCCCAAATAGAAAGCTTTCTGTAAATCCTTATGCATTCTGATGTAACAAGGAATTTAACGCATGAGCCACAATGGAGTCAGGTAACCAAGGGTGGCTTTGAATCTCCAGGAGCAGAAATTCTGGGCAGTCCTTGTTTCCCAGCAGACAGAGAACAGGGAGATGTCTGGGGAGAGCCAATGGCCTCTGTTATATTCTTATTTCATCTCGATCAGGACTCTTCCTTAAGGTGTGAGATACGCGTGCTTTTCCTCTCCTGTGAGGTGTGTTGAATGCCACCCAACTGCGTCTGCTCCCAAGAGAGAAGCAAGCCTCCCTGGTTGCATGAGAATCCTCAGGCCAACCAGCAACAACTCTTAGGCGGTGAGTGCATTCAAAGTTTTGGCAGGTTGCATAGTAGAGTTAAACCCTGTGAACTAAATATCCACCCTAATGGGCAGGGCAGGGCTTCATGGGAAATGCATGATCCAAGGGTTGCTGTGAAGCCCTTTCAATAAGCAGGTTTCACAACCCTGGAGGAAGCTGAACCTCAGGAGACAGGCCTGGGAAAGCTGTGTGAGGAGGTTGGTGCTCGGGGTCAGGCTTTCCGTTCTGTGGGGCACAGCCAGGTGACTAATGGCCGGGCAGGTTCTTGCACCATGGAACACCCTGGGAAAGTTTCTCAGCTGCTGATAGGATGGGAAGCTTCGCAGCCCTCATTGCCTACATACATTGTGTGAAATGACATTTATTGGGGTTCATTCTTGATTAATTGCAATGTATAAAAATAATGCATGTTTAATGTTGTTTAAAAGTTGAAAACATACATAGATGGAAGACCAACGAAATTCTGAAGTCCACTCTTTAATGTCAAGACCATTTTATTGTCTTTAGAACATTTGTATTTTTATTGAGAAGTGGGAGCAAAGGGGCTGACAACACAAGCCTTCTTAACAGTCTTTAAAGTAAGCAAATCATCAGGTCAGATTTTTTTTATTTTAAAAAAAAGACCCTCAGGGAGGGCCACAGTGTTTCAGCAGGCAGAGTTCTCGCCTACCATGCCAGAGACCTGGGTTCAAATTCCGGTGCCTGCCCATACCAAAAGAAAAACAAAAAGACCCTCAATCAAGGAATCTGAAACCTGAAAGAAAGCATGAAGGAGGATTCATTAGAAATTGGTGCCACTTTGATTTTCTATGCTATGCCCACATAGTTATCTTTTCCAAGACTCTTTACATAAAGAGGAAATACATTTAAGTTGGTTTGAATTGTACTTCAAAATACGTTTGTCATGACTGACACAGGGTAGGGATGAGTTGGTAGACAAGGGGTAGAGGGAGGGGGACATTGGCCGGTACTGATCCCCGTGAGTGGTTTATGATTCATTACTCCCTAGCTTTCCCCAAAGTCGCTCAGCCTTCCTTATCAATTGGCCAATTGAAAAATAAATCATCAAAAATTCCATTTTATCATTCTACAAATATTCATGGAGAACCTGCTGTGTGCCTAAAGCTGTGCTAGTGCCAAGATCAGCTGTGAGTAAGAAATAACCCATCTCCTCCCTAACAGGATACACGCCTCATGTGGGAACGAAGCAAAGGATGCAGAGGTTTATTCCATGCAGAAAGAGGGATGTGTCCAAGTCCACACACAGTACCTTTAAATTCACCCAAAGTCCCCAGAATTTTGCATACTTAAAAAAAAAAAGGTAATAGTCTGTGAAATAAAAACAAATAGATTTGGATTTGAATCCAGGAAATTCATCCTTGGGTCTAAGTTAAGAAGAGTTGCCCCCTTTATATTAAATTTCCATTGACATTGGGTAGCTGTCACACTTTTGTTTCTGGAGTATCAGTAAAGAAGATTCTAAATGGGAGACACAGAAAAATACGTAATTTTTACCACTGAGCTCATAGCCAAAATCACTTTAAAACAAAAGCAAGCAGCATACTACAGATCAAGAAAGTGAACTCTCCTGGCAAACAATGGAAATATTAATAATATTAGAACTATTAGTAAACAGCAGATACTTTTAAGCCAATATTAATGCCAAACTATGCTTTTTTGGAGGAAGGAAAACAGGTTTAATCACTTAAAAATTACCTACTTCTATTATTTCTGCCAGCATATGCATCGCAAAAAAAACATATCAAATCTTAAATTAAGTACTCTAGAAAATTTTCTTTTAAAGACCTGCAATCCAGGTCTCCAAGTTTCACAATGAAAGCTAAACAGTTAGAATTTAAGTTAGGAATATATTCCATCAACATCAATTTTATGACATATGTTCCTTTAGGCAAATAACTTTTTAAAACATTTTTAATGCATATGGTTATCCCTAAAGCTGTTTTGTGAGTCTGTTTGTTTTACAACAAATTGAATGCTACAAATTGAATATACCCAGCTTTGAAATTTTCCAGTCTTTCTGGTGGCTGACTCATGTTGGAGAAATAAAATTAGTTGTGTATTAAAAATGTGTATATGACATAACTACTAGCAGTTCCTGCAGCTATTCCCCACGTGGGTATTGCTGGTAAAAGCACCTTGACAATTTGCCCGTACATGGGGACAATTGCTTATAATCTGGGAATCCAAGAAGTTGGCTCTTGGGTTGATGTGTACAGCTCACTCAACACTTTCCCACATAACGTGGGAATCCCATAGGAGCAAGTCCCCAGCTTGGGATTTCTTTATGAATCATCTTCACATCTCAGCTCTGCCACACCCCTAAGATATCTTGCTGTTAGCAAAGTGCTTTTGTAACAAAGAGAGTACAGACATGAACTTTCCCTGGCCAGTTGGGTCCACCTCTAATCGAGCAGCATCATACCCTTTAGTGATGGGCTCAGATTGAACTGCAGAAGTTCAAATAAGATCCAGACTGGCAAGTAGTAACTGAAATTCTGCCAACTTTCAAGTCTGATAATACACCTTTTTAAAACCTGCATGCCGGTATTATGAGATTCTCGCTTGTCTCCCATCTTAGTTTCCTACCTGCCAAAACAAATACCATACAATAGGTTGGCTTAAAGTATGGGAATTTGTTGTATCATGGTTCTGAGGCTAAGAGACGTCCAAAATCGAGGCATCAGCAAGGTAATGCTTTCTCCCCTATGACTGGCATTCTAGGACTGGCTGTCCTTGGCTTTTGTGTCACTTGGCAATACACGTGACTGTCTTCTGTTTTATCCAACTTTTTTCCATGGCTTTCCATGAACAATTTAATTTGCTTCTAAGGACTTTAACCATGTTGGGTTAAGGCCCACCTTCATTTGGTTTGTCATACCTTAAACTAATAACATCTTCACAGGTCCTATTTACAAATGGGTAAATACTAAAGGACCAGAATTGGGACCTAAATATGCCTTTTGCAGGAGGACCCTATTCCATCCCCAATACTGCATTGGAACCATGGATGTGGTTTATCTAAGTGTGTTGGCTTAGGTACCATGGCTATCCTGCCTTTGCTCTGGCTGTGGCTGCTGGACCAAGGAGAGGTTCCTCTGACCGCACAGGTCCTGGGGGTGCCATGGTTCTCAGAAGGCTCACAGGGTACCTCCCCCACCCTTGACTTCAATTTACTCCAGGTTCTAATTGAGCGTTTCAGTTTCCTGGCTGCCACACAATGTGTCAGCTTAAACAACGGGACTTCAGCTGTGATTTTGAAGCTATGGAAAGTCCAAATCAGGGTATCATCTGGGCAAAGATTTTTTTCCCAAAGACTGGCATTTTGGGGCTGACTGCCAGCAATCTTTGGTCCTTGGCTTTTCGGCACATGATAGGCTTTCTTGGCCTCTTTCTTCTTTTCTAATTCCACTGACCTTCCGGTTCTTGCTTCCCATGGCTTTCTCTCTGTCTGAATTTCATTTTCTTATAAAGGACTCCAATAATAGGATGAAGTCCCATCCTGACTGAGGGATGGGTCTACTTAATTGAAGTAACCTCATCAAAAGGTCCTACTTACAATGGGTTCACACCCACAGGAATGGGTTAAGTTTAAGAACATGTTTTTCTGGGGTGCATACAGCTCCAAACCAGTATACTGAGTGTTCACAGAAGGAAGAAATGAAATTGCTTAATTAAGTCTTCCATTAAAGCCATTTTCTTTCAGCTCTCTAAAAATAACCCACCTCTGATTTAAAGCCAAAATGAAGTCATTTCTCAGCATGACAATTAACTCGCTCCTCATTCTGTTTTGTCCTCTGCTGTTAAAGTGTTGGTTTTGATAATTGAGACCAAATGGGTAAAAAAAAAAAAAAAAAAAAAAAGTCATTGTAAAACATAAAAATAGATAGCAAAGCAAGGCTAAAGCTAAAATAAGAGCCTGGTCATCTGTTAGGTGGGGTTGAGGACACATGTCTCAGAATTACGCTCTATGTGTGAATCTTGTAAGAGCACTTATGAAGCACTAGGAACGGTCTTGGGTGATTTTCAAGGCCAGCTCTGAACGTGTCCTGAGTTGTCACTGATGTGTGGGTTAACGGGCTGTGAGGGGAAAATCTCCAAGGAGGCACAAAGGTGACACTACAAGGAAGTAAGAGCAGTAGTGATACAACACAACGGTTTCAGGAGATAATTCTTTGTCCATGACTCCCCCTGCTTTGCCAACCATCCTACAGGAGAGCAATGCATCGTCTTCTGCATTGTCTCACATGCTGAATTTATTAGTGGTAGTTAAATACAAACTTTTGTTTTCTTTGTGTCTACAAAGTTATCAGCTTTGCTACTTTCTTCAAGCTCTTTAAACCATATTCTTTAAACCATCTTCTCACGATCCCTCTACTCCTTAAAATATAAAGTGGAAGATATCTTCCTGGGAAAGAATACTGATCTGAGAATAGAATTCTAGTTGTAATTACCTGCCTAACTTTGGGCAAATCATGCTACTTCTCTTGGCTTCCATTTCTCATCTCTAAAGCAGGAGGTTAGACCAGACAAACGCTGATAAAGTTTCCAAGTTTCTCAATGGATGGTTTCTTTGGGGCTGTGACACCACCACCTGTTGTTTTTACTCAAAAAACAAATAAACAAACAAATTCTGTAGTTTTTAGACAGACTTGATGACTCAGAATCTTGAGGATGGAGTCTTGGGATCTGCATTTTTGACAAGCTTTCCTGCGATTTTTATGCACACTTGCATTACAGGGCCACTATTCTACAAATTAGAATTGAGGAGTCCTTGAAAATATCTCCTACATTCCCTTGAGTTCACTGCATTCACTCTATTCTCTGGAACAGCTCCCCCTCTCTTATACCACTGTCAAAATGTGCCAATTCTAAATCAGAAATATACCCTTTTGGTTAAAAGGAGAATCATCTGTCCTTTTTATATGTAAAGAATTATTCAAGGTATTACAGACAGATTAACACCCAAGTTTATTTCTGTTGTAGCCAGAAACATTAAAAAAAGATATACATTTCTTGGAAAATCTGGGCAATGACTCTAACTTTTCATGTCAGGAAAGAATACTTTGAACTTTTCTTTAAGACAATCTTTGCAGAAATTCTTTGCTATGGATAGGTAATACTGTTCTCCATCAATGTTCTACTTCTGAGAAAGCCATGCTAACTTACATGGTTCTTAATGAAGTTTACGACTGCTATAATACCCCCTAGACTGAAAGAGAAGCTGCATTATTTGGAGAAACAAGTCCTAGAGTGGGCCATGGGAGACCTCAAATTCTGCTACCTTCATGCTACACTGCCCTTTGGAGATTTCGGATTCTGCACCTTGATTTCCTTAGTAGAAAATTACTGGGAGACTCTATAGACAAGAACTTGACTGGTTGAGATTTAAAAAAAAACCAAAACTTTTTACTTTAAAAATACTTTCAAACTTACAGGACATTTACAAAAATAGTGCAAACCCCATACAGAGAATTCCAACATTCCCCTATTCTCCCAGATACCCATATCCATCAATTTTAACATTTTGCCAATTTTCTGTGTCCTTCTATCTGTCTATCCATCCTTCCATCTATCCATATCAATAGCTATGTATCATTTATCTATTTATCAATCATTTTTGAACACTTAAGTATAGGTTGTATAGCTCATGCTCCTTGAATGCTTAATAGGGCCATGTACATTTCCTAAAAATAAGGATATTCTCTTATGTAACAACCATAAGTGCAGTTAGCAAGTTAAAAAACTTGATATTGATATAAAGCTTACGGTTTTATAATGTGATCTTTTCATATGTCCCAGTAATGTCTCTTTGAGCTTTTCTCTTCCTTTGCTAGATTCCATCCAAAGATGATGTATTGTATTTGATTGTCATTGTCTCCTTAGTTGCTCTTTCTTTTTTTGTTTGTTTGTTTAATTATGGGAACATTTATGCAACATATAAACTGTCTTTTCTCAATCACACTCTCAAGCACACCATTCAAATGGGATTAATCACATTCACAAAAATATTGTAGTGACCTCACACTTTCTATTACTAAAACTTTCTCATCTCCCCAAACAGAAACCCAGCCCTCACTGTATATTAACTAACCATTCTCTCTGACCTCCACCTCTGGCAAACTGTACTCTAATTTATGTCTCTGTGGGCTTGAATATTCCCTGATATTTTCTTTGCAGTTACTGTGGGGCTTAAGTTAAATATCTTACATCTATAGCAAACTTGTTTGCTTTGATAGTAACTTAACTTCAACAGTGTACCCAAACTATGTTCCTGAAACTTTATGTAGTTCTTGTCACAAATTACATGTTTATACATTATGAGTCCAAAACCACTGATATATCATTACATTTTATGCATTCACCTTCTAGATCCTGTAGAAAGTAAAAAAGTGGAGATGCAAGCCAAAAATACAGATCAAAGGAGGGACAGGATGGTAGTGTAGGGAAGTGTGGAATTTAGTTCATCCTCTAGAGCAGCTACTAACTAGCCAGGAACTTTCTGGAACAACATTTTTGGGGACATCTGTGACCAGACACACATTATAAACCAATCTGGAATGGGTGGAAGGGCTGTTATTACACCATAGAATTGTAAGTAGTTCCCTTTTCTTGTTGTCTTTATCCGATTTTGTTATTAGTGATGTTAGCTTCATAAAACGAGTTAAGTAGTATTCCTTTTTCCTCAGTTTTTTTTTTGAAGACTTTGAGCAGGATTGGCATTAGCTCTTTTTGAAATATTTGATAAAATTCTCCTGTGAAACCATCTAGTCCTGGGCTTTTTTGTGTTTAGGAAGACTTTTGATGACTGATTGGATCTCTTTACTTGTAACTGTTTGTTAAGATCTTCTATTTCTTCTCCAGTCAGGATAGGTAATTCATGTGTTTCTAGGAATTTGTCCTTTTCATCTTCTAAGTTGTCCAGTTTTTTGGCATCAGGCCTGGTTAAAACTTGGATTCTGGGTATATTTTGAAGGTAGAGTTCATTCCTGCTAGATCTCCAGGCTGGAAGAAGATGGACCATTTACAAGCTCCAAGCACAGATAAACCAAAAGCAAGTAGGAAGGGAATACTGAGGTTTCTTATGGCACACAGGAGGTAGGGCTGACAAAACATAAAAATATAAAAACCCCAAAGATGGAGACTTTTGGAGTCAGCCCAGCTCAGAATATTGGAAAAGGACTGGGCTCCAAGGCACTAAAGCCAGATACCAACTCAGGCTCTTGACAGGCAAACCTTGGGGGCTGGAGATGGGCTATGAAAAGGTGCTTCTTTCTTTCTTTCTTCCTTTCTTTCTTTTTTTTTTTTTTTTAACTATTCTAAATAGTCATTAGAGAAAGCCTCAGGCATTTTCAATTGTCAGTTCTGGCTAGGCATGGGCAGCATTAAGATAAGTCTAAGAAATAAAGAAACAAGTCAAGTGAAGGAGATAATTCCCTAAAGGGTTTATCTTTCCCAGGAAAAGGAGGACTGGGCCCAGTTCAAATGGTGATTAACCTCAATCAGAGAATTCAGACCCCAAGCCCACCTTCTACCTCAGCCTCTGTCTCAACCAGGCCCCTGGCAGCTCCAGGATCCACTTAGAATTTAAAGGCATTGCACTTTACCCCATTGGGGAGCTGTCAAGCACCACCAACTGGGAACAATAGGAAAAACACAGAGCTTAGAGGCTTCACAGGAATCTCTAACTACTCACTTGGTCTCATATCCAGGGAAACTTGATATTTATCACACCCTCCTCCTGAGACCTGGGCCTGTCTTGTCTGTGAAACTCTGACTGGGGTTGATGATATCTGGGAAGACGATCCTAAAAAAACAAACAAACAAAAAAAAAAACAAGGTTCCATTTAGGCAGGGCAAGAACCAGAAAAACAAGAGCTGAAAAAATTCTGAACAGTTAAATAGCAGCTATGCTAGAGGTCTAGAATAAGTTGAACTGAACACCAAAAAAAACAAATAGAGAACAAACCATCCAACAAGAAAACCTTAGGTAAAAGATTGAAAATGACCTCCAGAATAGCCAAGGAAATCAATGCTGAGTCGTCAGCAAAAATTTACAAGTCATATTTGGAAAAATGAAGATATGGCCTAGTCAACCAAACAAACAGACACTTTAAATAAGATACAGGAGTTGAAACAACTAATTTACATTCAATCACACATGTTAAATCGAGTCAAAACTCAAATCAACACATTGAAGGAAGATATGGAAAAAGAGGTGAAGGACATAAAGAAAACATGGGGCGACCATAAAGAAGAACCTAACAGGTTGGGAAAACAAATGGCATAAGTTATGGGAATGAGAAGTACAAAAAAGAGATGAAAAACACAGTGGAGAGATACAGCAGCAGATTTGAAGAAGCAGAAGAAAGGATTAGTGAACTAGAGGATAGAACATCTGAAATTCTGAGTGTCCCAGAAAGAGAAGAGGAGGGAAAAGGGGCAGGAAGAAAATAGAAGAAATAATAATTGGAAATTCCCCATCTCTTATGAAAGACATATAATTACAGATCCAAGAAGCACAGCCTACCCAAAACAGAATAAATCTGCTTAGATCTACTCCATGACACTTACTATTCAGATGGTCAAATGTCAGAGACAAGGAGAGAATTCTGAAAGCAGCAAGAGAAAAACAATCCACCATTCACAAGGGAAACTTGATAAAACTATATGTGTATTTCTCAGCAGCAACCATGAAGACAATAAGGCAGTGGTATGATGTATTTAATATTCTGAAAGAGAAACACTGCCAACAAAGAATTCTACACCTGGCAAAACTGTCTTACAAAAATGAGGAAGAGTTTAAAATATTCTCATACAAGCAGTCACTGACAGAGTTTGTTACTAAGAGACTGGCTCTACAAGACATACTAAAGGGAGCTCTAGAGGGAGATAGAAAAAGACAGTAGAGAGAGAGAGGTCTTGAAAAAAGTGAAGACATGAAGACTATCAGTAAGGGTAAAAAGAGGAAATAAATAAGATATGACATATAAAATCCAAGACCAAAAGGAAGAAGAAAGTACTGTCTTTACTGTAATAACATTAAGTGTTAATGGATTAAACTCTCCAATCAAAAGACATAGTCTGGCAGGATGGATTAAAAAGCAGGACCCACTATATGCTGTCTAAAAGAGACTCACTTTAGACCCAAGTACAAAAACAAATTGAAAGTGAAAAGTTGGAAAAATATATTTCATGCAAGCAAAAACTAGGAAAGAGTGAGGGTGACAACAGTAATATCCAACAAATCAGACTTCAAATGTAAAACAATTAAAACAGACAAAGAAGGACACTGTGTATAAATAAAAGGAACAATTCATCAATAATACATTGCAATCATAAATATTATGCACTGAGCCAATGTGCCCCAAAATACATGAGGTGCACACGGACAACAATGAAGGAAGAAGTAAACACCTCTACAATAATAGTTGGAGACATCAATACACCATTCTCATCAATGGATGGAACATCTAGACCAAGGATCAATAAGGAAACAGAGATCTTGAATAATATGATAAATGAATTAGACTTAACAGACATTTACAGAATATTATACCCCACAACAGCAGAATACACAGTTTTCTCAAGTGCTTGTGGATCATTCTCCAGGATAGATCACATGCTGGGTCACAAAGCAAGTCTTAATAAATTTTAAAAGATTGAATTTATACAACCCCAAAATACAATAGGGCTGGTATTTATATTTACCTCCATCTTTACCTTACTGGAGATCTTTATTTCTTCATGCAGCTTCAATCCATTGTCATGTGCCTTATCCTTTCAACCTGCAGAACACTCCTTAACACCACTTTTAGGGCTGGTCTAGTGGTATCCTCAGTCTTTGTTTATCTAGGAATGTCTTAATCTCTCCCTCATTTTTGAATGAAGTTTTGCCAGATATAAAATTCTTGGTTGGCCATTTTTGGCTTTCAGCATTTTAAATATGTTATCCCACAGCTGGCTTGCCTCCATGGTTTCCAATGAGAAATCAGAACTTAATCTTATTGAGGTTCACAGCTAAGGGAAGCTGTTGAAGATGCCTGATGAAATGAGGAGAGAAAGCTAGCAGATGTCGCCATATGCCCTCCCAGCTGATAGAGAAACCCTTAACTTCATCAGTCCTTTCTTTGGAGTTAAGGTATCTTTCCCTTGATGCCTTAATTTGGACATTTTCATGGCCTTAGAACTGTAAACTCAAAACTTAATAAATCCCCTTTTTAAAAGCCATTCCATTTCTTATACTATGAGAAAATAAATTCCCATTGTTTAGCCTGATTCGTTTCATGGTATTGCTTGAGCAGCCTAGGAAACTAAAAAACAGTAGTCTTCAGCTGTCATTGATTCCTTTTCATAATTCCCATCTCTATATTGATATCCCCTTAATGCTCATTTATTTTTTCTTATGTTTTTTTAGTTCCACATCCATGTTTTCCTTTAGCTCTTTGAGCATATTTTGGAATACTTTTTTAAAGTCTTTGTCTGCTATGTCCCAAGTGTGATTCTTCTCACTGATGGTTTCAAATGCTTTATTCTTCTCCTTTGCCTAGGCAATCATTTCTTGTTTTGTTTTGGGGTTTTTTTTTTTGTATGGTTTGTAATCTTTTGTTAAAACCTGGACATTTTGGTATTTTATTGTATTATTACCCAAATTTAAACTCTGAGTTAGCTGTTCCTTAAGTTTGTATCCAGCTACTATTATGACATAGCTTTCCCTGATTGCCCATAACTAATAAAAAGGAAAAAAGAAACATTCCCCCCAGACTGTGCAGACTGACCTGTGCAACTGCTCTCCTTTAGGACTTGTCCATACAATGAATTTATAGAATAGCTCAAGGTCAGAGTGTAAGGGCCTCCCTGATCCTTTCTGTTCATACATCTTGTCTTGAGCATGTGTACGTGGCCCTGGGTTCTGAATGTCCCCTCTTCCCTAGGAAAGAGTTCTTCAGAGTCCTAGTCACTGTGCTGTATATCTTATAGTCAACAATTCCCTGTCCCAGTCAGTACAAATTGACTGCTCTCCCATGGCACTCTGTAGGACAGCTCCATTGGGCAAGTTCTAGGATGGCGAGTAACTCAGGCCATCACCAAACAGATGGTGCCAGGCATACAGGTTCCCAGTATATGCAAAAGAGTTACTCTGCTTCTTCCAGAACTGGGACCAGGGATCTGTACTGGGAATGTGGATGGGCTTCATGGATAGCCAGTGAAGGATGGGAAAGAGGCCCTCCAGAGTGCTATAAGTCCCTACTGTTTTTAAGTAGACTTTCTCTTTATTTCACACTTGCACTGTTACTGCAGTTCTTTAGCTGTTTTCTGGAGCTTTAAGAAAGATGTTTCTGCTAGTTCTTGCTGGTTGTTCAAAGCTCCTACTGTGGGGATAAAGCCCTGAAATGCTTCACCCCAACTTCTTGATCCTGGCAGGGCCCCTGGCTGGGATTTTTAATATTCAAACAAAGGAACCCTTTCTGATGTCATATCTCCTATGGTAGTCAGATTTCTAGTGAGGTGGAATTACAAGCAATACTTTTTTTTAAGTTCCATGGAAAGTAAGATCATTTCTCTGGAAGACTGAGTAAGTGCTGTGAAGAAGGTCTTGTGAGGAAATCCTTTCAATAAACAATAGGCAAGGAAGCAGGGAAGTGAGCCCTCTGCAGATGATTCTGTACAGAAAGGCATTCTCTTCCCTTCTCAGGAAAGTAGAGGTTGGGTAGTTCACTCAGCCCCTAACTTTGCTACTGTTTAATTCAATTCAGTAAACATTTTGCAGAACCAATCTGAAGCCCATGCCCTCTGAAGTCCAGACCCTAGGGGGGCCCCATGATCCCTCCCTCCTGATTTTCATGTCTTTGGGTTGTACCTTCTCCTTGAGCATGGGCAGGACCTGTGACTTGCTTCAACCCAACAATATATGGCAAAAGATATGGGATATCACATTTGTGATTATATTACATTATATAAGACTCCATCTAGCTAGTATCATATTTAGAAAGTCCATGAGACAAGTTGCTGAAATTTGCCTGGAGTTGCTGAAGGCAGCTGGGAGAAGCTGAAGGCACCTCTAGGAGAACATGGTACTTCTAGATGCTAGGGACAACTCTAGGAGCTGAAGGACACTTCCAGAAGCTAAGGACACCTTAAGGAGTTGCAGGAAGCCTGGAGGAGCTGTGGGAACTTTTAAGAGTTGATAGTACTTCTAGAAGCTGAGGGCATATCTAGGAGCTGAGGGAAACTTTAGGAGCTGGGGGTGCCTCTGGGAGCTGAGAGTGCCTCTAGATATTAAGGGTGCCTCTAGGAGCTGTGGTAGTTCTCTGACCAACAGCCAACAGAAAGCTGAAGCTCTCAGTCCCCCATCATAAAGAGAAAGAATGCTCCCAAAGGTCATGTGAGTGGGAAGTGGATCCTATGAGACTCCAGCCCTGGCTAACATTCTCTTTGCTTCCACTAAGACACTGCACAGAGAACTCACAGAACTGTGAGCTAATAAATCAGTGCTGTTTTAAGACGCTAAGTATGGTATGCAGCAGAGGAAACTAGTTCATCTTCTGCTTTAAAGAAGAGGTGTCTGTTCATTCATTGATTGTTTTTCATTCTGTAAATTAGGTTTACCATCTGATTCATGAAATTTGCCTTGGTTCAAAGTGTCAATTACAAACAAAATACTTGACTTTGTGTAGTTCAAATCAACCCACATGATGGGAATACAGAGGAAATATTGTGAGAATTACAAAGTCTACAGGCAAAGACTTAGACTTCAGAAGGTAAGTGCTTTCCCATCCAGTAGGGAAGTGTACAGGGATTTTGGGAAAACTTGGAAGTATAGTTGAAATTGAGTTTTTAAAAGGGGATTATGGGGTGGGCCACAGTGGCTCAGCAGACAGACTTCTAGCCCGCCATGCTGGAGACCTGGGTTCGATTCCCAGTGCCTGCTCATGCAAAAAAAAAAAAAAAAAAAAAAAGAAAGAAAAAAAGGGAGGGCGGAATTATGATTGATGGGATATACAAAATAAAATTTTATTTTTTCCAGTCTCTGCTTTTAATCATAATCTATTGCAAAGGATTGGCACACTATGACCTGCAGATCAAATCTGGCCAAACTTTGTTTATTCAGAAATAAAGTTTTATCACAGCACATCCATGCCCATCATTTGTATATTGTAGATGGCTGCTATTTTGCCACATGGGCAGAGCTGAGTAGTTCTAACAGAGACCACATGGCCCATAAGGCCTAATTATTTACTCTTTGACCCTGTACAGAAAAGGATTACTGATCCCTGATTTATTGAATCTTCCTTTCCTCTGTCTTTCCAAAATCTGTGTCATAGTTCATAACTTTCTGGTCTCTTCCAATTAGTAAATCTCAGTCTAACTTAAAAGTTCAATCTCAGACTCAATTTAAATCTCAGCTTCTCATCTCTACACAGCACAGGCTTGAGCAACACCCTGACTTCTTGGAGTGGAGAGGAGGGGAAACTTTTCCCCTGAGTTGCTCTGAAACATTGCCTTCCTCTTTCTTTTCAAGAAAATTTTCCCTCAGTTTACTGGCATGATAGAGACGTTGAAGGAATGAGGCTAGGGTCTCTTTATTTATCTGACTGCATCAGTCTGCTTCACAGCCTAATGCTGACTAGTTTCCGTAGACTCTCTGCACTTGCTTTCTAAGTGTTGTCTCTCTTGGTGGTGCAGGGGGGTTCTTTGGAGGACTCTACACAACCCTGTGATATGAATGTTTCTGCTGCATCTTGCCTTTCTCCACTCCCAACTCTCCACACCAGAACTGCTCACATGATTTCCTTGCCCAGAGTCCATGCCCCTGGGCTCAAGGACAACAACCTTTTCTAAAATCCATTTGAGACTCTAAACTGAGAGGATATGGATTATTTCTCCACTGACCCCTCCCCATCCACCACTACTTTTTCCCAACTCAAGGAAAGGAAAATATCAGCAAAACTTTTGCCTAAGCAGACATCTAACCGGGAAGTGGAATGGCAATCTTAGGCTTCTTGCAAGACCCCCAAACCCAATTGGGGATTTTCTGTGCTAATTCCCCGAGTTCATTAGTCTACTTGTCGTCGATGACATGAAGAAGGTGCCATGGAAAGAAGAGAAAGTAACCTCTCACCGTAAGAGCCACCCTCTCCTTATGACCATTTTCTTATATCCCTCTCCCCCAACCCCAACATCCACCTCAAACATTTTATATCCATGAGGATAGAAGAGTGTAGTATATGTAGGTGGTGGTTGGAGGGGTGGTTCTACCCCCTGTTAATAACAATGATTGTGTCTGGTCTATTTCAGTGTCTTCCTCTGTTTAGACTACAGTAGCTAATTAATGGGCTTTAGTGCCTATTCAACAACCAGTTACAGGAAGGGTCAAAAGGAAGGGCTTGAAATACTACAGCAAGGATTCAGACAACTTGAACGTGTATCAGATAAAGAGATTTGGGGATTAAATCAAAGAGGATTTTGTTATCCAGGAGCTCAGCCCATTAGCAATTTAGATAACACTGGAGCAGGGTTTCTCAGCTTTGGCATTACTGACAATTTGGGTTGGATAACTATAGATTGTAGAGGGCTATCCAGTGCAATGTGGGATGTTTAGCAACATCCTTAGTTTCTTCCCACTAGATGCCAGTAGCAACTCCCTTCCCTAGTTGTGACAACCAAATGTTGCCAAGTGTCTCTGGGATGTCCAGATGTTGCCAAATGTCCCTGGGATGTGGCTGAAGGACAATGGTTGAAAAACCCACAGTGAAGGGACTGGCCAACCAGCCAACATCAGTTGGACTATGTTGTAAGAAGGAGGATTGTTGGCTTATTTATTCTTATGTTTCCTTTATAGGACACTTTCATGTAATCAAAATCTTAAATCTTTAAAAAATGAAAAATCGTCTGAAAATTGTGATCTTAACAGAAAAGCTGGATTTATAGGTATCAGTAATGATGCCACTTTAGCTTTTTCTGTGGGTTCATGTATCTCTTCTAGCAGAAACTAAATTTAACAATTGTTTTATTAACCAGAACACCATCCGGTAGGAGAGGGAAGGAAAACTTTCTACTGTATGCCAGGCCCTGTGCCACCAACTTTACATATGTTATCCTGATTCCTCCTGAAAGGTAGGTTAAATTTTGCTTTCTTTTCAGAACATTGAAGCAAGGCTAAGCAATATTAAGTTACTTAAACCCAAGGTCATACATCTAGTGGTAAGAAATGAAACTCAAATAAATCTAAGGGTAAAGTTGTAAAGTTCAGGGAACCCAAAAGGTCACAGTCTTACCTTTTTCATGGTCAAAAACATCTACTTCCATGATGGTGCCTATGGCCCTCTTGCCCAAGGCCCCTTGGCCATGGTCCTCTACCTCACCAATAACTCTACCCTGGTTATGTGGAATCTTGCTAGTAGGTTATGGAAATATTTCTAATTTCCACTCACTATGGGTCCTAAGAACAACATAGCTGCCTCTGTAAATTTGGAAGCTGAACCAGATGACTTCTGTGGACCCATCCAGTTTCAACACCCTACCTGTGATTATACTCAGTTTTAGAATGTTATAGGTCTTGACATTGTATCTGATGCATTAGGCTTTTGTTACATTGTTCACCATTCTTTTCAGTCCAGATTGACACTTCTTGATCAACATATCTCAATTCAGTCAAACAGTTCTTGGCTGTTGGACTTCCATGAGATGACATGCTTATGTCTATGTTTCCATCTCTTGGATTAGCTGTCAGCCACTTCTGCTCAGAATAATCAATGGCTCACACTGAGCAAGCATTACTCTGCACATAGGTAACCATCCTACAACTCTTTTCTTCATTTTTGAAATTAACATATATATTAAAAATTCACATACCATAATTGGTTTGTAATTGTCCAAAGTGTACAATCAATGGTCCATAATATCATCATATGGCTGTGCATTTATCATCACAATTGACTCTTTTTTCCTTTTTTTGTGAAAAATAACATATATACAAAAAAGCAGTAAATTTTAAAGGACATTGCAAGAATTTCAGAGTTTGATATGAGTTACACTTTCACAATTTTAGGTTTTTACTTCTAGTTGCTCTAAAACACTGGAGACTATAAGAAATATCAACACAATAATTCAGCATTCATACTCATTTGTTAAACCCTACCTTCTCTATAACTCCACCATCACCTTTGATCTCTTATTTCACTCTTTAGGGGCATTTGGGCTATGCCCATTCTATATTCTACAACTTTCAACCTATCTCATTTGTAATTATAGAACAGAGTGAAAAGAGAGGGCAAGAATAGTTCTCAAACTTGTTTGTATGTTTTTTTTCTATATACAAAGAACTCTTCACGTAAAATTTAAGGAGAAACCCAAAGTATTAAACATATAAAAACAGAACTGCTTTAACTTGAAGTTTTTGAGGAACTACAGTCTCACTTAGCCATCCAAGAAATTCTCTTACTATACTAGAAGTACTAAAAGAATTCCTTGGGGCTGAAATGAAGGGACAATAGAAAGTAAATCAAATGCACATGAAAAAATGAAGAACATTGGAAAAGGTAACTACATAGGTAAATATAAAAGACAGTGTAAATATATTATTACATGTAACTTATGCTAATTTAAAATATAATTGCATAAATCAATAATAACACAAAGGATGGGGAGGAACAGTTATATTGGAAGAAAAATTGTGTATTTTATTGAAATTAAGTTGATACCAATCTGAAATAGATGGTTTTAAATTAATATTTAGGGCATTCACAAAGAAAACACTCTCAAAAATATGCAGTAAAAGAAGTGGCAAGGAATTAAATTGGTGCACATGAAAATAACTATTTAACAAAAAAAGAACAAAAAGCCAAAACACGTACAGAAAATAAATAGCAAAATAGCAGGTGTAAATTCTACCTTTTTGTTAACCGTATTCAATATAAATTGATTAAACATTCCAATTAAAAGACAGACTGACATAATTTATTATACAAAACATGAACCAACTATATTCTGTCTAGAAGAAACTCACTTTAGATTCAAAGATGCCAGTTGTTTGAAAGTAAAAGCACAGAAAAAGATGTGCCATAGGAGCAATAATAAAAAGAGAGCTGGAAATGCCATACTAATATCAGACAAAATAGAACTTAAGACAAAAATATTTACTAGAAAAAAAGAAGGATATTTTATGATGATAGAAGGGTCAAACCATCGGAAAGATGTAACACTTATAAACGTATGTGCACCTAATCACAGAGACTCTAAATGCATGAAGAAAAAATTAAAAGAGAAATTCACAATTCAAAAATAATGACTAAAAATTTTGACATCTCACTTTCAAGAATAGATAGAACAGGGCGGCTGCCATGGCTCAGCAGGCAGAGCTCCGACCTGCCGTGCTGGAGGTCTGGAGTTCGATCCCTGGTGTCTCCTGCCCATATGCAAATTTAAAAAAAAAAAAAAGAATAGATAGAACAACTAAGTGGAAAATCAGCAAGAAAAGACTTGAATCAAACTATAAATTGACTAGACCAAATAAACATCTATAGAAAACTCCAGTCCACATCAGTAGATTACACATATTTCTCCTATCCCCATAGAGTATTCTTCAGTAGACACCATACGTTAGAAATAAATTTAGAATGGTTAAAATTCTAAAACAAGCCTCAATAAATTTAGAATGGTTAAAATTATACAAAATATGTTCTCTGATGAAAATAAAATTAAAATAGAAATAAATAGAACAAAGTTTAGGAAATCTACAAATATGTGGAAATTAAACAGAAAAACTGCTGAAGAGTGAGTGGCTCAAAGAAGAAATTACAAGAAAAACTAGAAAATACTTTACGATGAATGAGAATGAAAACATGGGATGCAGCTAAAGCAATGCTCAGAGGAAAATGTATAACTGTAAACACCTATATTAAAAAAGAAAGATCTCAAATCAATAATCCAACATGTGAAGCTAAGAAAACAAAGATCAAACTAAATTCTAAGCAAACAAAAGGCAGGGGAAATTCTAAATTCAAACAAAAATAAATTGTGATGGATTGAACTTTGGAGCCCATTTGGACATGTTCATGTGAGCTCTTTGCCATGATTTTTGACCCTACTGACTCACACAGCCCCAAGGTCCCCAGCAGATCCATAAAGGCCACACAGACACATGCACACACACACACACACACAAACACACACACACACACACACACAGTCTCTACCACCACTGTGGCTGCAAGTGCTGGACTTTCATTGGGGCTCCTTCTTGGACCCTCCAATCCCACTGGACTCCCCAGCCCATGCCCAGACTGGGGAGGGCCAAACTGCTGTCACTCAGCCCCTCTCTCTGAGGCTCATCATGGGTGTGCTTCCTCACCCGAAGTCTCTGGATTCTCCATGTCCTCCATGTTCACTTGCCCCTCCCTTTACTCTGTAAATGGATACTTCTGAGTTCTTAGAACACGCTATGTCTTTTGCTTGGATATGGTGGTGGGCAGGACAGATGCCCAGGGCTTTCAGTCTCATGGTTGGCACAAAGCAGTGGGGCCCAGGTGGGACAGGCATGTTTGGAGATGGCAGAGTGCCCAAAACAGGCCCAGAGATGGGGCTAGTGACCTCTCCTGAGGGGTCAGTTTTGTTTCACCAAGGAGGTGACAAGGCTTCATGGATTCAGAAATCTGACAGAAGGGCAGGTCCTCAAGGAGGAAATTCAATATTGGCTGGCACTGCAAATGCTTGAGAAGAGTCTAAGAACTGGGTTGGAGGGGTCTCAGAGCCCCAAACTCCAACCTCTTTTTGTCACTCAGAACTAACAGCCTCAGTGGCTTACCTTTGCCTTAGGATTAGTGCCAACATCTTTACCCTGGTCTCCACAACCCCAGTGTCTCCTCCTAGCATCCTCCCTGCCTTCTGTACCTGCCAGGGACCCTCTTTACTCACAAGGCTGATCTGTGTATGAGGCCCCTACCCCCCACCCCAGGGCTGGCGCCTGTCCCCTGCCCAAGCCAGCACTCCCTGATGTCCTCCCATGGGAGCCCCTGCCAATAACCTCTCTCCGTGCTCTACCTTTCCCCCAGGGAAAATCTCTGTGCTCTACAGTGGGTCAGCTCTGCATCCAGCACTCTGTATGTTTTAGGAATGAATGACTAGGTGGCAAGAGGAAGCCTGGATAGATTTGAGGCCTTGTCTCCATTTCACACTCAGAGGACATAATGCAAGGTGCATGGTGAGGCTGGGGGCCAGACAGGAGGAGGTCCCTTACCTGTGGGAAGTTCCCTGGCTCATACCACCATGCTGAGCTGTTGTGAACATGAAACCTTTGGGATTCTGGGCTTTGCAAGTGGACAGAAAGCCAAAGAGTTATATCTGTGAATAACATTATCAACAGAACCAATGTTCAATAAGAAACCAATTTCTACTGTAGGAGCAAAGCATGAAGAGGAAGGAAGGAAGGGAGGAGGGAGGAAGGGAGGGAAGGTAGGAGGGAGGGAAGGAGGGAAGGAGTGAAGAAGGAAGGAAGGAAGGAAAGAAGGAAGGAAGGAAGGAAGGAAGGAAAGAAAGAAAGAAAGAAAGAAAAAGAAAGGGAAAAAGATTGTCTTTAATTTGTGTGACTAAATCTACAACAGGGTAGCCAAGTTAATATAGAAAAGTGTGGGATATTCAGTAATTTAAATCTTCCTTTAGATAAGCACTTTTTGAACACCTGATGTATAAAGTACCAACTGAGGCCCTGGGATTGAGGCATAGTCTCTGCCCAGGCACAGCTTCTGTCCATCAACAAGGGACAGTGACACTGAAGAAGTAATTACTTAATCACGATTGTGCCAATTGCCACCACCTACAAGTGGAAACCCAAATGCTCAATGTATTCTAAAGCTTTGCCAAAATATGCCTTCGTTTTCTGATTAGTTAAATAAGTTTGACCATTTCCCTGAGGGATGCTGATGAGTTTAAAAAATGAGTACCTACGTCACGGGGACCAGTCACTGTGAAATCATGCTACCATGAAAGAGATAAATGTGGCGAGCATTATTTTTTCAGATCATCTTCAGTCATGAATATATTTTGTAAATTTTTATTGGCAAACTCAACTCTCAACCACTGATAATGAGTATTCAAAGTTTAACTAATAAACTAGTAATAAACTAATTGTAAGAGGTAGGTAGACCTATTGGATCTGGTGCATAATGGTGCTTATTAAGCTAGTTTGCAGGTGCTCATTAAGCTGTTTATTCTACCTCACTAGATGACTTTTGTTGAAAAACTTCACGAGAGAAGGTCTCGTCTGAGAATATGTGCTGGAGAAAGCTGTGAGCTCACCACTGAAACCAGGGGTCTCGGGGCCAGGAACTCACTCCCCTGAGTTTAATGTCCTACGTATAAGCCACCTGCTTCTTTCAGTTCAGCACACCAACACTTATGGATCTTACAAGTAACCAAAGTCACAAGGCATGGAATGGAAACCACATTCTCCTAAAATACCCCAGGAATTTGTTTTCATATAAGGCAATTCCTAACTTTAAAAAAACAGCTTGAGCTCTCAGGAGGCAAAAAAAAAAAAAAAGATTTGAACAAATTCAAGGGATGATAAATTACAGATGTCCTTCACATTGGTATCACCACCTCATGCTTTGTTAGATGGTAAAATGATCTGCAGCTCCTTCTGTGTTGTGGATTTTTAAAGATAAGTTTGCTGTACATCAGCTAATGCTTTAGTTCAGCTCATTCTCCCTATTGTAAGTATTTATAAGATAAGGGAAAGACCCCTGCCCACCTTCTTCAAACTGCTGTGTTTCCCATCACTGCTGTCTCTTTGGTATGTAGGCGGAAGATCTGATTTCATATGTGTTAGAAATACAAAAAGATAGTGGGAGGCCTTCTCTTAAAAAAAACCTAGAGATTCCTCCTGTGTGCCAATTTGAATCTCTTGTGGGCCCCAGAAAAGCCATCCTTTAATCTTCATTTAATATTGCTGGGTGGGAGCTTTTTGATTATCCATGGAAATGTGACCCACACAATTGTGGGTGGTAATTTTTGATTGGACGGTTTCCATGGAGATGTGTCTCCACCCATTCAAACTGGGGTTGTTTACTGGAGCATTTTAAGAAGGAACCATTTTGGAAGAAGCTTTAGAGTCCATATAGCCAGAGACCTTTGGAGATGAAGAACAAAAACACCTCTGGGGGAGCTTTGTGAAACAAAAAACCTGGAGAGAAAGCTAGCAGATGTCCCCATGTTTACCATGTGCTTTTCCAGTTGAGAGAGAAAACCTGAATGTCATTGGCCTTCTTGAACAAAACTATCTTTCCCTGGATGCCTCAAATTGGACATTTCTATAGCTTTGCTTTAATTTGGACATTTTCACAGCTTTAGAACATGTGAACTTGCAACTTAATAAATTCCCCTTCTTAAAAGCCATTCCATTTCTGGTATATTGCATTCCAGCAGCTTGCCAACTAAAACATCCTCTATGTATCCTCCCTTTTTTACAGGTTAGGAAGTGAAGGTTTAGTTGACCATTGGCCAGTGGACAATTTCAGGAGCACATGTAAAGTGGTGGCTGGTGTCTATGTGGGGTGAATGAGGGCCCCCAAAAGGTGTGTCTAAGCCCTAATCCCTGGAACCCATGAATATTACCTTATATGACAAGAGTAAATAGGCCTGGATGGGGCAAATAATGGGATGAAATTATGGATCTTGGAAGGGCTTATCCTGGGTTATTTGGATGGTCCTCAAGACAATCATGTGTCCTTATAAGACAGACACACAGAGAAGAAGACACAGGGAAGAGGAGGAGGCCATGTGACCAGGGAGGCAGACAGAACTAATGTGGCACAAGGCAAGCAATGCTGGAGGCCACCAGAAACTGAAGAAGCCAGGAAGGACATGCCACAGAGCCTTTGGAGAAAGCACGAACCTCTGGCACCTTGATTTCAGACTTCTAGCCTCGTACTGTCAGAGAATAAAGTTCTGTTGTTGTAAGCACCCAGTTTGTGGCATTTTGTTATGGCAGCCCCAGGACACTTGTGTGGTCCTATCTCTCCTTCCCTGCTCCACGCCAGTTTGGGAGTGAACAGGGGGATGTCCCTCTGACTTTCTTACCATTCTAAAGATGAGACTGCTTGTTGCATCAGTCCAGCTCTGTAGGCAGCAGAGTCCCCAGGCCTCGAGGGGAAGCCCAAAAGTAGATGGGGTCCCAATGCCCACTTAGATAGAGCCAAGGGTATCTAATACTTCGCATGCATGATCCATTTAACCCTCAAACATGCTAAGACCTGAGCACTTTCACGTTTTCTGTGTTTCGGATGGGGAGACTAAGGCAGAGGGGATGATCACTGGTAGTGCTGAGCTGCAGACCCAGTTCTCACTTGCTTACCTGCATCGTCTTTCTGGTAAAATTTCCTGTGGACCCATCTGAGGCCTGAAATACCTGGGGGGAGTAACTCACTTCAGATCTCATCCAAAGGAACTAAAGCCTAGAGAGAGTTAACAAACCCTGCCGGCACTGTTCCCATCGTTATCAGTTCTGAGATGAGAGTCACCAGCCAACTCACCCTAGAAACACCACACAACATACTTGCAAAGCCAGGCTGAGCCAAGAGAATGTTTAAACAAAGTGGATGAACATGGAAAATCCCCTTTTCAATGGATAATGCCTTCCCTGCTGTGAAATGCACATCCTGTGGGGATCATATCCCCTTTAGCCCTCCCAGGGCCCCAGCCTGGGGGGAAATTAGGGCAATGTGAGGTAAAGAGACCCTGCCCTGGTAAAAGGCCTCAGCCTCCAAGAAGGTATCTGGTACATATCTGTCCATCCCTTCCGAGAAGTTCGCTATCTCTACTGCCTGGGAATGGAGCCACCATGGGAGAAGGAAGTCCTCTGTCCCTTGCTGAGGGCTATGCATAGCAAGGCTCTGAGTATGTGATGAGAGAGCAGAGCTCGTGGCACCTGGAGAACTGGAGATCAGGCACGGATGTGATCGAGCACTGCTGCCAGCTGCTGGACACCATGGGTCCAGTGGAGCCCACAGGGTCCACAGGACAACCCCTCCCATGCTGGCAAGGCCGGAGAGTGTGGTGGCTAAGAGCTTGGGCTCCATGACTTCCTGAGAGTGTGACCACCCACGATCCAGCCCCAACTTTTCTCCTCCCCAACACTCCACCTCCACTTCTCATCTCCTACTCCCCCCCCTCCCCCACCCCCACGACCCAGCTCCTGGCATCATGCCTCAGTCTCCTTTCTGCGAAGTGGGGATCACCTCATCCTACAGAACCTTACAGGATGTGGGAGCACAGAGCCCGACACCTGATAAGTGATCATGAACTGACCGCTTGGGTTCCCCTGGAGCATGGTGATAGTGGTAACACTCATGAAATGGCATACAGGATTCATAATTACCAAGAACTTTTATAAACTTTTATAAACTGCACCTCACTTGCTTCTCCCAGCAGCCCAGTTAAGTGGATAGGAAATGAGCCATTCTTACTAGAATCTCTATTTGGTTGATAAGGAAATTGAAAATTCAGAGAGGTTAAATGGTTTTCCCAAGTTCATGCAGAGTGAGGCTAAAATACAGACTGCTTACATTCTGTGTTTTTTTTAAATACTGTACTAAAAAAAGAGCTTTACTACTCTGATCCTTACGGACAAAACCACTATATTAATTTCTTACCACAAGCTCATTGACTGGAAACAATACAACTTTATTATTTTCACTTCTGGAGGTCAGGGTCCAGCCTGGTATACTTGTTTAAAACTGTTATGTTCCCCCAGAAAAGCCATGCTTTTTGATCCTAATCCAATCTTGTGGCGGCAGCCACGTTCAGTTAATCCTGATTCTGTATTGTGCGGTGGTATCTCTTAATTAGGCTGTTTCCATGGAGACGTGACACACCCAATTGTGGTGTGACACAGACAAGCACTTTTGGAGATACAGAAAGAAAATTCCCCTAGGGAAGCTGCTTGAAACCAGAAGGCAAAGGACCAGCAGGTGCCAGCCTCATGCCTTCCCAGCTGAAAGAGGTATTCTAGACCCATTGGCCTTTCTTGAGTCAAGGTATCTTTCTCTGGAGACTTTAGTTTGGACAGTTTCTTTTAACTCTTTGTATTGCATAGTATAATATATATGGACATTTTTATGGCCTTAGAACTGTAAACTTGAAACTTAATAATTCGCCTTTATACAAGTCAATCCATTTTTGGTATATTACATCCTGGCAGCTTTAACAAACTAAACCACTGGGTCTCACCGGGCTAAAATCAAGTTATCTGCAGGGCTGCTTCCTTCTGGAGGCCTGAGGGGACAATCATTTTCCCTATCCTTTCTAGCTTCTAGAGGTGGCTGGCTTTTTTTGATTCATGACCGTTTCCTCCATCGTCAAAGCCCACATTGCGGCATCTTCAGATCTCTCTCCAATGCCACCCTCCTCTTCTCTTTCATCTTCAATGTTAAAGGACCCTTGTGATTATCTGGATAATCAAGGATAATCTACCAATTTTAAGATTGACTTATTAGTGACCTTAATTCCTTCTACAACTCTGCCCCAATAACAATACACTCAAAGTTTCTGGGCACAGAGGCATAGACAACTTTGGGGGACCATTAAGCTGCCCTTCATGACTGCTAAATAAGTCACTTCAATAAGAGGGTAACTAGTCCAAAGAGGAGGAAAAAAGAAGACAAGAGGCAATAATGAGCAATGGAATTGCTAAACATCTTGATAAATATGAATAAATATTGACTATAACATAATAACAAAATATGAATAATGATGTGCCATTTTGAAGGGTTTTATTTACCTAGAAAAGCCATGTTTTAATCCTGATCAATCTGCTAAGAGCAACCGTTTCTTTTCATCTTTATTTGATAATGTAGGTTGGAAACTTGATTAGGTTATCTCCACAGAGATGTGACTCACCCAACCGTGGGTATTAACCTTTCATTAGAAGGAGATGTGACTCCACCTATTTCAGGTGGGTCTTGATTAGTTCACTGGAATCCTTTAAAAGAGAAAGCTTTTTTTTTTTTTTGGCATGGGTAGGCTCCCGGAATTGAACCCGGGCAGGCGAGAATTCTGCAACTGAGCCACCATTAAATCACCCATAAGAGGAAGCATTTTGGAGAATGCTTCAGAACAACAGGAGAGCAAAGAAGTGGAGTTACAAAAATGACGAGAGACAGAGCCCATGCAACCAGACACCTTTGGAGATGAGGAAGGAATACACCCCCGAGAGAGCTTCATGAAACAAGAGCCTGCAAAGAAAGCAAGCAGACATTGCCATATTAACCATGTGCCTTTCCAGTTCAGAGAGAAACCCTGAACCTCATGGGCCTTCCTGAACCATGTTATCTTTCCCTGGATGCCTTAGATCAGACATTTCTATAAACTGGCTTTAATTTGGAAATTTCCAGAGACTTAGAACTGTAAACAAGCAACTTATTAAATCCTGCCCCCCACCTTTTTTTTTTAAAGTGTTCCGTTTCTGGCAACTAGCAAACCAGAACAAATGGCAAGGTGGAAAAAGGTGGAATTAAGATACTAACAGATAACATGGAAGATGGAAAGGGGTTATTAGAATTAAATTGTTCCAATATTTTGTCATTAGAGAGGATGATAGAAGTATTAATCAACTTTAAACTTTGTTCTTTGAAATACAAATGTTAATATAAGTGTACCATTAAAAAAATAGATAAAATTGCATACTTTCTTTCCAGTAGGCAAAGAGAAAGATATCTGCAGTGGACACACTCATCTAAAACATAATCACACAGAAAGATAGACCACAAAAGCTAGAAAAAAAGATATAGCAAGCAAATCAACAAGGAGGGCAAGCAATAGGTTTTAAGGTAAATTTCCATTCTGGATAGGGTGACCAGAGAAAAATACAGGGGGCCCAGTTAAATTCTAATTTCAGATAAACAGTGAATGATTTTTTAGTATAAATATGTGTCACATAATATTTGGGATGTACTCACACTAACCTTTCCATATCCCTCCAGTGCTGTGTTCACCACTCCGTAGCATGTTCCTGCGAGTCCCTCTCTGAAGCCACAATGGAGACAGAGAGAGTCTTGGGGTTAAAGAAGCCCTGAGAGTTTTCTTACTTCTGCTACTTGTCAGAGATGAGGCCAACTGCCCAAGCAGCTGGCCCAGGGTCACACTGTGGCTGAAGCCAAAGCTGGACACTTAGCTCAGCCTGCAGCCTTCCATCTCACTCCAGGAACCAAGCATTCCTGCAGGTTCTCTGTACCCGGGAATTTTTTTATCCTCCCTTCAAACATTCTCATGGAACATTCTGGGAACTGGAGCGGAGAAATATGGATGTCTAGAAGGCAAAGTACGTTTTCAAATTAAGCAAACTAAAGAGCCCCTCTTTTCAGAACTCTATTCCAGCTGTGCATGTGCATCCCATTCCGAGAACGTGTGGAGTTTGTGCAGTCATTTTTCTCACTGATCAGTAAAACCCAACGCCAATAGCCGGCCCCCTCACCCACCCAATCCTCATGCCTTCTGTGTCGAGCCTTTTTCTCCCCAGAGCTGAGCTGTTGCCCTGTGGGCCTTTGTCAAAACTGGAATCCCTTTACTCATCTCTCACATGGTCCAGAACATTACTTTCTGTTTAGGTCTCTCCTGTCCTCCCTTAACAGCCACACTTCCACCTGACCTTCGCTTCGAAGGCCATGCAAACACAAGGGTTGGGCTCTTGCTGTTGTAACCATTGGTACTTCCCTTATCAGCACCAGACAAGCTTAGGATTCTCAAGGGGAAAAAATTCCAGGCTGATGATGTCTGGCTGTTTCACTCTGTGGATTTATCCAGGGTTACTCAATTTCTAGTGGACCAGCAGAGGCTAGCAGTTTCAAGAATAAAATGTAGGCTTCATTTCCCACCACAAAAAGGTCCTTGGGTAAGTCACTATTAATTCTGGGAAATAATCAACTCTGAAAAATTAGGTTACTTCTAACATGTAGCAATTGCCTCTGGGACTTTATGGGGAAATATAAGATTTTGCTTATTACAGTAAACACGTAATATGATTTCCCTGCTGTTGAGACGTGGCTGACTGTCAAAGTTAGATATGCACACGCTTATATACTATTGAACTAAATCTGTGACAGGTGAAGAGGGCTGAAATCTGTCCCCTGCCCTTGATGGGACAGCTGGTTGGTGTCAGAGCTATGACATGCAGTCAATACACATCATCATTATGGAGACAAGAGGCCACTTCTTGTGTTCTGGAAACCTAAGCATGTGTAAAAGTGTGATTGAACAATGTTCAATGCAAAGTGTGGCACAAAGATGCTGGAGATGTCGATTGAAAATGGAAGATGCTGCCTGCTTCCCCCTTTAGCCATCCCCCCTGCTGACTGCTCTACCTGAAACACCCATTATTTCCTCCTTGTAGTGATATCTCCCCTGTGTTTTCATAACTTCCCCCTACGAAGGTTGCTTTAAAACAGCACTTAACAGACCCCATTGTAACTCTGGTTTTCTTATCTGCCTTCTCATTAGGGTATAATCTCCTAAAGACAAGGACTTTATATGACATCACTGCATCCCCAAATGCAGCATAGATGAATAAATCGTCCAAAACACATCTCCTTCAAGGTGGATGAGATGTTTAAGAGCAGTTATCTAGAGGCTCATGTACCTTGAAGACAAGCAGGACAGAAGGGAAGTAGAGAAAGGGTCTTAAAATCTATTAGCCTGTTTTCAATGCTTCATTCTTAAAGATACATAGAAATATATACTATGTATATATTTAGACATAAATACTTTTACTATTTACTTCCTTCATATTTCCATACCTTGATTTGTATGACAAATATTTGCAATACTAAAACCAATTTCAGTTGGACAGTTCTGTGTATACCATACCTAGGCACTATTTAATCTTTTATCTACATCAAAAGCTGAATTTAAATAGCTGCATCTGACTTTCAGCCTCTATCAGCCTCTAATTATGGACTTCTCAGACAAAAGGCACAGAATACTGGAGTTTCCAATTCCTCACCAGCTGCCACATTAGGGACATTCGACACGTCACCCACAGCTGAGGTGAGGAGGGGGCAGGACCCAGGTCAGCCCTGCTCACCCTGAGTCAGACACGAGTGCTCCCAGCCCTGCCAAGAACTTCAACCACTGATGGCAGTACGGAGGCCTCCTGACTCATCCTGAAGGGTGAGCACATCCTCTGTCACCTCTTCCCTCTTCCTTATTCCCAGGCAGCAGACTGGGTGGGTGGTGCAGGGCATGAGGGGGGCAGCTCTTCCCTGCATTGGCAAGGTGGGAAACTGGGGGAACTTCCAGGGGAGAGGAGGCTGAGGGAAGAGAGGAGGTGGACGGGGCTGGAGGGTGGGGAGTTGAGGGGGTAAAGAATTGAGGGTATGGGAGAGGTGGGCAGGGGACCCAGTGGGGAGTAGGGGTGAGGTTAGGAGGGTGGGGGTGTGGGGGAGGTGGGAAGGTGAAGGAAATAAGAGGTGGGGATGAGTGGAAGGAGTAGGGGTGGGGAGGGGGAGGGGGAGTAGGAGATGAGAAGTGGAGGTGTGGAACATTAGGGAGGAGAAAAGTTAGGGGTGAGGGAGGAAGAAAGGTGGAAGAGGTGGGGGATGTAGCAGTGGAAGAAAAAAGGAGGTGGGGGTATGGGGTTGCCCCATCTATGGGAGCATCCTTGGACCCCCACATTGGGTCCTGAAATACTGTGGCTCTTCCTTCATAACCAAAATACCTCATCTTTACTATACCTTATTTTCCAGGGAGACAGAACAATAGTGCAATGCTTTACATGAACACATAAACTGTATTCTCCATTTTTGATTGGTTATTCCTCCCACATGAACTTCTTATATGATTTTTAGTAGCGGTGAAGATTTATAGTCACTTATTATATGCCAGATATTTATTATATGTTTTCTCATTTAAACTTCCTAAGAATCCCAATTTCACAGATAAAAAAAACTGGTACTTGAAGAGGTTGATGGACTAGTCCAAGGTTCTCCAGCTAGCAAAGGATGGCACTGGAGTGTGTTAAAAAAGCAAACTGCGGAGTCCCTAAGAATACTCTGGCCAAAGCAGGAGACTTTACAACTCAGCAATAACCTTAATATAGGAGTGATTTCCAGCTCTTCCCCCTCCTTCCTGGCTCTGCTACCTAATTTAATTTAGTTCCAAAGAGTCAATAAATTTATTATTTTAAAGGAAAATGAAAACATTCCACAAGGACATTTGAGTATAATTTTAAGCCAGAAAGAACACAAAGATCACTTCACAAAGAAGTTCAATAATGAATAAACCTTCATGGGGGGTGGGGAAAGCAGGAAAAATAAAGTTGGATTTCCTTGGGATTCATTCAGCTCTTTAATTCTGACTCTCAGTTACTAACAAAACATTCTCCTATGCTGCCCTTCATCCCACTCAGTTTTATCAAACAGGAAACTATAGGGACCTTGCCAAAACTGATGCATTGCCTTTTCTAATGAATCATCAACTTTGCTATTGTTCTTTCAAAGAACTTTTTAGAAAAGGAATAAAATCAAATTCTCCAAGATTCAAGGTGCTTCTTGTCTTCATGGTTTTCTTCTGTAATGAACTTCAGCAGAGACAAAGAAAAGATGCATTTTTAAAAGAAAGTAAAATAAGGAAAATCTAAAATAAGAAAATCAAGCACATCAAGGGAAAGTGATATTAAGCAAATACATTGATTAATAGGAAAGATAGGAAGTGTCTACCACAGGACACAATGTTTGAGGGGTTTGGCCATTTCCTCTTTCTGACGTTGCCATTTCCTCCTTCTGACGTTGCTTCCCTGGCCTTCCTCAGCTCTCCCCTAATAGCCAGTGTCTCCCTGGGCTCTCTCTTTTTTTGCCCTGGTCTGCTGCCCTTCTCACGCTCCCCCAGGGAAATCCAACTCAACACAACAGCTTCATTGATCATCTGCATACTGATAATGCCCAAATTTAACTCTCCAGCTCAGACCTCTTTCTTAGGTTTACGTTCCAATATCTAGCTGCCTCCCTGGCATTTCCTTCTGGATGTCCCACACATGCTACAGGCTCGAATTTACACAACTGAACTCCTCCTCTTCCACCCACGCTGACCCACCCTCTTCAAGGAGAGTCCATTGTTCTCTTCCACGTGATTTCAACGTGCTACTTTATTTGCGCCTGCTTCCCCACCAGCTCCACCTCCACCTCTGTGCTTCTCCATCCATCTCCCAGCTCCATCCTTCTCCATCCCACCTCCCAGCGATGTCCTTCTCCACTCTTCATCTCCAGCTCTGTCCTTCTTCAATCCATCTCCCAGCGCCATCCTTCTCAAGCCATGCTTTACCTATAATGAATCCCTAAGTCTTTTGTTGATTTCTCACTTGTGCATCTGCACAAGCTCTTGCTGCTGCCTTGACTATCTTTGCCCTATCCCTTTCCCCTGATTAATGACTTAGATATCCAGACCCCCAGTTAGGCTTGAGGTGCAGGTACTGTGCAGCCAACAGCACTATGTGCCAGCAGCATATAGCTGGTGCCATGTGCAGCAGACATTTATTTCCATTTGCCCAATGGACAGGAGACCACTGTAAGCAAATGATATATTCTGTCACTAGTATGTTCACAGTACCTGGCATCTAACAGGAAATCACTAAACATACATTGATTGAGTGAATGAGCAATGAATGAGTAAATGAATATAATTAATTCTCAGTCAGGTTGCAATTTTTTACTAAGCACCTGCTTTGGTGTTCTAGAAGCTGACACCTCAAACTGGGATGTTTGTATCCTTAAAGCTTGTCTTCAGAGAATATGAAAAGACTCAAAGCCATTGAATGAATAATGTATTACTTCCTAGAGAACCAGATTGACCAAACAATTAAATGACACAGTAGGCAGCAACTAGCTGGTAACAGAGTACAATATTTTTATATAAAGCCTTTAAGAGATAAAACAAAAGACTTCAAAGATAAATATGCCTCTGTACCTGGTTACTTGGGTTCATGCTGCAGACCTCCAAAAGTTCAGTTCCTTCAACTGAGCTCCATCTCTGGGATGTTTGAGAAGCATTTCCAGGGTAGATTTTTAACATCACTTCCCCAAGCACTTCCCCAGGAAGCACGTACAATCATCCTCTGAGTGATGGGTACTTGATGTCTTTACATTTCCCAAGTCAAATAAACACAATTTAGGACAGAATCAGAGGAGGTCAGGAGGAGTTAAAGAAGGAGATTGAATGCAGTAAATTTTTTCCATTTACAATAATGTAAATGCAGTGTGTTGAGAAAAGTACAGGCTTTGGAAATGGAGAGTTCTGGCTCTTCCATGAATATATGTGTAACCTAGGACAAGGTGAGCCTCAGTTATTTAAGCCACATCATGTGTAGGCCTAATTTATAACTGAGCACCAATAAGTGGGAAACAGAGGGGATGCTATTTTTCTTACAATCTTTTGGAAGGCTGATTATTTTACCTAAACATTGCAGATTCAAGTCAAATTTCACACAATAGCTTCCCAGATGACAAATTTGTAGTGAGATTAGTAAACTGGAAAAAGAGAAAAGAGACAATGATGAAGAAAAGGGAGAAGATGCAAAACAACTTTCTTCAGTCTCCAAGTCCTTTTCTGCATATTTAAAAGATGCTGAGATAATTTCAAATAGTTTGAAGTCTCTTTGGATGCTAGAAGAGAGGTTGGACCAATCAAAAGGAACCAAGAGGGAAACAAGAGCAGATGATGTCATCTAAGTGTTTGAAAGTGTAGGGGGCAGGCACCCCCAATGCCCAGAGCACAAATAGCCCAGAGGGATTAGCGTGGCCTCAGGGTCTCTTTGACACTGATAGAGGCCACTTGTTGGCACTCATCGCTCTTCTAACACCATGCCAGGGCCAACGGTGATAGTGCTTCTTTGGTTCTAGCTACCCTTCCACTTTCTAGATAAGGAAATGGATAGTGTTACTTCCCTGGCCTAATACAACATTTGATGTCTGTCCCTCTCAGTGGAAAGGGCCAAGGTTTCTTCTTTCAATTTTTCAATTTGTGATTTTTTTCCTTTTTTTAAATATTTTAATTGACAAATCTTCACACTCATACAGTTCAACCATTGTATACAATCAATGACTCACAATATATCACCTAATTGTGTATTCACCACCATGATCATTTTTAAACATTCACATCACTCCAGAAAAAGAAATAAAAAGAAAAAAATTCATATATCCTATATCCCTTACCCTTCCCTTTCATTGACCACTAGTATTTCAGTCTACCAAAACTTTTTTTACCACTTATACCCCTTATTATTTATTTATTTTTATTCTTTTTTTTTTTTTTACTTATTGTCCATACCTCAGATAAAAGAAGCATCAGGCACAAGGCTTTTGCAACCACATGATCACATTGTAAAAGCTATGTAGCTATACAAATTGTGATTTGAGATTTGAGAGATCAATTCACATTTCAGATATGAGAGAGCTTTCTGACCTCATTATAATCTCCCTGAGGCAAACTCCAAGAGAGGGAAGGCATTGGACTCAGAGTCAGAAACCTGAGCTCAAGTCCTGACACTGCAAAACTCCTATGGCCTAACCTTGGCCCCCTCTCTTCTCCTCCTTGAGTTTTAGTTTCTGCATTTCCAAAATGGGAATGATAATGTGTGGCACATGGGGCAATAAGGAGGATGAAAAGAGAAAAGGTAACACCAGCTCTGTAGGAATACATGGTTGTGCTAGGTGCCCAGCTTTGAGTTTTCCCTTGATGTGTGTGACTCACACACTCACTGCCCAAGTGAAGAACTCTACAGACTTGCCTCTCAACTAGAGCATGAAAATGTGCCCCTGGTTGGTGCGGGGATATGGTGCATTGAGGAGCTGGGTGATGTCAGTGGATTGGTGGATTCCCAATTAACTTTAGTGCTCTTTACCAGTCAAGGAATACACAGGTGTTTTCCTTTTCTAAATTTAGAATTTGCCCTCATAGTGTGCTTTTCTCAGAATGCATCATTCTGCAGCTTGTTTTGTATGCTCCTCTAGAGTTTTATGTGGGTTATTACTACAATAAGAGGTTTTAAAATTTAATAGATAGATAAATAGTTGGCAGTGTTTCCCAAAAGTTTAGCTGCCTAAAATCAAGAATTTTTTCTAAACTCTGGTTCTGAAATCACTTAAGGAAAAATAATGATGGAAAGCTTTTTTTGCATAGGAAAATTGCATTATAGAAGAATAATTTTTTAGGTTATTTAGTTAGGTTTACATCTGAAAAGCTAAATGTATACACAGCTATTTAAATATTATGAGTTTTTTTTTTTAATCACTAAATTGTGCTAAGACTGTTGAGGTTTAGCTAAGTGTGAGAGCTCTCTCTTTTTGATGATGTAATACAAACAAGACTGTAATTACCAAGGGGGAAAGAGCTGCCTCTAAATCTGCTCAATATGGAAGTTGGCTCTTTGATATAATGACAATCATTTCCCTTGAGATAGAAATGTCTCTTGAAAAATGAAAATGTTTTTGCAACAAAGAAACTGTTAGTCCAAATTTGATGATTTTTAAAAATTTTTTCATTTCCGTTTCCATTTTTATATCAGATGGTTAATCAGGAGTTTATAGCACCAGAAGCAAGTTAAGGATCAATGAACAAAATAGATTGAGACTTGACTGAGTAAGAAAGAAAGTAATTTACATTTTTAATATACCTTTAACTTGATTGGAAGATAATGACAATGTTGAACCTTGCCTGAGTCTGGTGCTCCCAGAAAGCAATTGAGAAATTCCCCCTCTCTTTTGTGTTCTGAAGAACAGATAATCATAGAGGTTTACCCTTTGTCCCATGGTCTGAGATAAGAAAGACCCTCCTTCACACTTCCCCAATGGCTCAGAGAAGACCCAGCAACCTGTCTGCCGCATGACTTGCCTGAATCACTGATGAGTCCCTCAAGAAAATTCTTAGCCCCTTTCTTTTCTTTGAGCCATTCTTCATTAATGAATATTTTCCTATTGCCATAACCTGAATAAAATCATCTCCTTAATTGTCTGGGGCATTTTGTCTTTTACAATTTGGGTTTCCTGACTTGGGTAGGATAGCCTCATTTCAGATCCCCATTTGCTCCATCCAGGTCACAAACCATCTCAGAACTCTTTGTGCTCTGTTTCTGACTGTTGACCCAAGGACCCAAAAGTGAGTACAGCTCCTAATCCTGTGCTCCAATCTCTAGTCCATCATGGCATAGAAATGATTCGATTTTGATTTGGTTATTTTTTGAGAGTTTGCTTGATCTCTGGTGCCAGCTTCTTTCATGATCTGTCGCTACATAAGTGAATTAATTGTTTGTAAAGATGTTGTCTCTGTTGAATGAAAGATGACAGAAAATTTGGTTAGTCTTTTCTGTTTGTTTGTTTGTCTATTTTGAGTTCAAACCAATTAAAGATACATACCCACTGGGCAGAGAACCATTCCTTGATATGGACCAATGAATTTTTATAATTCTGTGTTTGCTCTTACTTAAGACTGAAATTTTGAATTGATGCTCTAAGCAGTCTCTTTCTCTGTTCTATGTTTATATGTCTGTTTACCTTTCATTGTGTGAGAGTATATTTTCCTGCCTCCAAATGGTATTACCGTATGAGATTACAAACACTTTTAAATTAAAGGTGTGCTATTCTGATTGACTTAAGATATATAAGGGGTTATATAAATTGAATATTTATAAAAATTCCAAGAGATTAAGGAAAGTAAACTTCCAAAACTTATCAACACTAAATCAAATGTTTTAAGAGTTCAAGTTCATATAATTTAAGTAAATCCTTGACAAATGAGACTAGTTTAATTATTGTTGGTCTCTAAAACAGTTGTGTCTTCAGCATAACTATAATACAAGCTTATACTTTTATTTTACTTGGGTATGCTCTATCTAAACTATTCAGATTTATTGTCTAAATAAGTTGACATTACTTCTACTAAGTGTTTAAGTGGAAGATGTAATGTATTTAGTCAAATTAAATCATTATCCTGACAAATTTTATTTCAATAGCAATTATATTTTATAGTATGTCAGCTTCAACATAGTTTCCAAGATCTTTAGGTAATATAAAGCTTTGAACTGATACTAAATTGAGTTAAATCAATTCATTAGACACCTAGATCATTTCTAAGTAAGAGAATGTGGAAACGTTGATTACTAAGCATAATTTTGTTTATTTTTTATTTTTTTTTTTTATAAATTTTTTTTTTTAATTTGCATATGGGCAGGAGGCACCAGGGATCGAACTTCAGACCTCCAGCACAGCAGGTCGGAGCTCTGCCTGCTGAGCCACGGCAGCCACCCGAGGTTTTTATTTGGTTTTTTGCCTCTTATTTTAATGATATAAAGAGGCCACATATGTAGGGATCTGTTAATGAATGTGTTCATTTTTGCCACTTTGATAAGTTGTCCTATAAGGGATGTGCATGGTTACAGAAAGTCATGGGATGTGTATTCACAAGTTCTGCTAGTCCGGTGTGTGAAAGAGTTCACAATTGTCCACCTCCTGGTTTTCTCTGTGTAATAGAAGCTACTGTGATGAAAGTTATCATCAATATACACAGATGAGATTCCACTAGGAACACTAGAGCCAGGAAGGTACAATTTGGTCAAGAAGGTAGGTATGCAAGTTGTGTTTTGGTTAAGGGAAGAAAAGAGTAGTTTTGTCCTAAAGTAAGATGACCAGTTGTTCTAGAATGAGAAAGAGTTCAAAGTACAGGACAAAGCCTGGATGGATATAAAAAGTTGAAGAAGGTTCTCAGAAAGGGACTTCCATTTACATTTTTCTTAGAGTATTGGTCTGCTGTTACTAAGAGACCACAAAAGATTTTCCCTAACCTCCTTCGTAATTTGCCTAGACGGCAAAGAGTCTGTCCTATTAGGATAAAGTCCTACGCTTTCTGTTGACTTTATCATGTTTTCAGTTATTTAAGAGAACAGTCTTCTCATGTTTTGAAAGAACTACAGCCTCTTTATAATCGTGCTACCTCCTATCTATTCTCTTTAAAATTTTTGTCACTTTAAGTAGGTGCCATGTACCGTTTCCCAGTAACCCATGATTATATCTTAATCAAGCATTCAAATCTTCTACCCACTTGTGATATTTTGCCTTCCCCAACTCAAATCCTAAATATCTTTTGCATCTAAAGCTCTCTGAGATTTCCCAGTGGGTGTTTGGAAAACCAGAAAGGATTTCTTCTCTATTAAAGAAGAGGTGTGAGAAATAATTAGGTTTATTTGGTATATGATTATTGAGTTGCATGAGAAGACTTGTTGGATCTTAAGAAGAGATACTTAACCTGCTCTAGGTTAAAATTGTGTGGGTAAACTGTTAGATATATAAATATTTCTGAAATTGTATGCCGTATGGGAAGTTCTTAGAGATCTGTCAGTGCCCTCCCCATTTGTGTTATGATCCTAATGCAACTTTTCCTGATATCATGCAACACTCTAGTGGGACCAGTCATTATTTTAGTCATTTTTAAAAGCATTAATTTGG